>JAHPZR010014472.1:27500-47126 GCA_019787425.1 Platygyra sinensis | reverse complement strand
TCACAGAAATAGGGGTATCGAATGGTCTTTGCAAGCATTTTCGAACATGCGAGCAGTGCGTTTATTTTACAAGTATGAGCAGTGATCAATTTTCCCATGCGAGCAGCGAGCACTTCGTAAATTTTCCACCAGCTGCAATCTCTCTTTATTAAAACTTTGTTTTGCGCCAAGTAATCTGGTTGACACTCTCAAAACAGGACAAACGGCACATAGCTGGGCAACATGAAGGCCTTATCGCGGTTCAACCATTTCCAGTAGCTTACAGCCAATTATGCTTTGTTTAATATGACGCTTGATGCAAAATTACTCAGCTTCACAAGAGTCAGTGGGTGGACGCTAAACGGGATCTCAAGCTTTCTAAGGCGTTGTTTACAAGCAAGTAGGTTCCCTCTCAAGAGAGCTAATTGTTTCAAGTAGGGCTACCTTGCTACCTGGGACTGCACTCAGGTCGGTTAGTTTCAACAAAACGAGGAAGGATTTTACCAGAAACATTCTTGGCGCACGCATGTTTCCCCAATGTTTCCCAGTTTCCCACTCAGGAAACATTGTTTCCAGGGTCAGTTTTTGTTTTCAAGATGCAAATTATGCTTATGCTTATGCTACACGGCAGGGAATTTTTAAGAAAATCCGATTATGCAAGCACTTGCAAAATCTTTCCGAGCACGAGCAAGTGAGCACTCATTTATTTTTTGCGAGCAATTCGAGCAAAGGCCAAATTTTGCGAGCACTTTCAAATTGCATGGGACCATTCGATTCCCCTAGAAATATTTATTCTCTCATTTTGGCAAGGGTGTGTGCTGTTGCCATGGCAACGGGGCTGTTAAAAACAAGGCTTAAAAAATAGGTTTTGTTTATTTAAAACAGTATCCAGTCGTTAGATTATTTTCATCGTTTGCCCACTTCGAATTGACAATAAATCCCTTCTGTCAACACTGTTGAAATAAAATTTTGACAAAGGCGATTTTCGTAATTCACCGCCAATCGTTTTCTGTATTGCTAAAAATTCCCTATGTCAAAATTCAGGTTTTTCGTGATAGATCATTCACGTGGGTTCTGAACTATATTTTTGCCAAATTTCTTGAAATTCTAACGACTGGACCGTTGGAAATCGGCACGTTTCTGTAAAAGCAATCGGTCTCAATTTTTCGAGCAACTGCGCATGCGTTGCACTTAACTGGGTTCTTCCGGTTGCAAACAAAAGCTGAAAATTGATGAGTTCTTTGCATTCTTACCTTCTCTAACATATCTTTGTTCACTGCGTTCAAAAAATAACACAGATAGTGCCAGTGTAAGTAAACAAGATGATCGCTCTATCGACGGCATATTTGTTTTTTTGAAATCCTTGTGCACGCGCTGACTGAATTTCATCAGCAAAAGCGCGCGCCAAAGCTGTGCTCGGCCACATTAAGCTACTGAAATTTCTCATCTCTCTTTCAAGTTTGAAAAGATTGTGTAATGTTTGAGGAGAGCTGCTCCCCTCAAAGATACACATATAAAACTTAATCATTAAATTTTAATATATGTATCTATTGTGTTCATATTTGTCTTCATAATTAAATACGGCTTCCAATCTAAAATAATTTATTTAAAATGAAAAAGGCTATAATTGTTATCTTTTTTTTATCTCAGTAAAAAATCAATATTGATGTTTATTTGTGTACCATGCGGTTGTTCGGTGGCTTCTTCGCCTCCGGTTCTTCATTCAGCTCAACATTGCATGGCTCTTTAATACAGTGTGTTTGTGCCGCACTTCTGCCCTTTTTCTTTTAATGCCGCGTTCCTTAGCTCTTGCATTGCGATCAGAAGCAACTTTTGAATTTTTTTATTTTGTCATGTCCCATGTTTTGAGTTGGAGCCCAGTCTGGGTTTGTTTATCGTACACTGCTGACGGCGAACCTTACAAAGAGCGTAAGCAAAAAAAGACATTGTTACCGGCAACTGTATGATTGCCAACGGGAAAATTGCAAATATCTTTCTAGTTTTAGTTCATTGCGTTTATAGTTTTATTACCTGAGATGTAATGATCGCTGCAAACCCGACGTATGATCAGCCTTTGCATCATCAAGATCGACTCGATTAATATTCGCCAGCCATTGCCTTCGCCGCTCTTCACTTATTTTTTTCTTTCC
This sequence comes from Platygyra sinensis, assembly GCA_019787425.1. Lineage (NCBI taxonomy): Eukaryota > Metazoa > Cnidaria > Anthozoa > Scleractinia > Merulinidae > Platygyra > Platygyra sinensis. The sequence goes on along the minus strand of JAHPZR010014472.1, from coordinate 44,997 downwards.
TCTCCCTGATGCAACAATATAGAAGGAAATCGAAAAAACTGAAATTTTCTCTTCTCTCGTTTTAAATTGTGGCTACAACCAAACACAGCAAAAAGATGTGGCATGTTAGTAAGGGAAACCGACTGTGAAACGATACCCGCTTCTGCAAAGCACGTGCGTGGTTATCCCCCAACATGGCCGACGTCCGTTTTTTTTAATTTATGCCGACGTCACGTGCAAACATAGGATAGGTGACCGTTACAGCAAGTCGCTCCTAATACGTTACAAAACTTGCGACCATGAGCGAAATCTAAAAAAAAAAAAAATTCAACTTGCCGCTAGATGTAAGACAGATGCTGGGATTTTCTCTTAAACACTTTAATTATGTTGATAAATTTCGTATTATCTTTATCGGATTTTCACTATGATTGCAATATCCACAATAGGGATTTACTCCGTGTTTTGATATACTTTTCTGAGACAAAACGAGTAGTGCTTCGATCTCTTAGATATGGAGTAGTTATTGCGCCGTTACCCAAAATTGTTGTCTGGAGAAATATATTTGGTCATGTATGTCATTACGATTCGCAAACTTTCCAAGGTCAGTTTCGTAGTTTAATATGGTTTTGAACTTGGAAAATTTTTTATTATTTTCGACGTTGTAGTGGTGACGCGATTTCTGTCCATCACTAGTTCACTCTTTCACTCCTTCACCTCCCGGTAGACATTTGGAAACCCATTGGGAGCTCCCATATAGCAAGGCAAGGAATATTTGTCAGAAAATTTGAATTTAACTTCTACGGGAGACTTGTGAACGTTACCTGAGCTTCGTTATACTCCTAAAAGATACCACTTGAAACGGAATAGGTTCGATTACTAGCTATTGTTCAAGAGAGGATCCCGTGGGCGCTTGTAGACCCGACTCGCGTAGAGAATCAAGCTTGAAAACAGAAATTAAATAAGTGCGTTTCTTTTAATTTTTATTTCTTCTAGTGCACCCTAAACGATACTTTGACAGTTAAACATGGTGATGTTTCGTCGTCAACACCCTAAGGGAGACCAGAATCTTTGATTTGTACCCGAGACGACGAGTATTTCTCAACCTTTGCATATAGGAGTCCCCTTCCCTCCCCTGGGTCTTGAACATCGAACGTTTAAGGCCGTTTCTTGGTCGGTTGCACCTTGTCGAGTTAGATATTCTTTGAATTCTGACCGAAGTACTCAATATCGTATCGCAGAAATGCTTTGCATTGAATAAATTCTCACACGGACGAAGAAGCTACCTGTTATTATACACGGAAGTCTCTTTTGAGAAAATAGCTCATTTCCCAAAAGTGACGGCTCATACAGGTTAACCAGACTCGATTGCTGAAAAAGGAAAAGATGAATTTCCGAATGATTCAAACCGTGATTAAATGTTTTGAAAGATCACAAGTCGAGAGAATTGAGAAGAATTCGAACGACGTATCCCGCTGTTTATTTATACGATAATGTAAATAAACACACATAAATACGGCCATGGCGAAATGAGGAACAAAAAGTTGATAAATAGAGGAAACGACATGACACAAGAATGGCAGTTCTGCAGTCCGAAAAAAAAAAAGAAAAAGTTATCACAACACGGGGTATTCGTATTTGGTCACCCATGCAAGTAATTTGTAACTTTCTTAAGCGGACGAAGCATGTTGCTGTCCTTGCGGTTTAGTGACGCACTTTGTTAAATTTCTAAAATGAGAAAAAGCTATCAAAAACAGAAAAAAAAATCCCTGATACTACATGGCTGGGAAGAAAAAAATAGAAGAATACGAAAATGAGAACTATTACTTGCTTTGGTGATCGGACAAGCGGCACTTTCCTTATCATAATTGCCTCGGTCTCTCAAACGAAGATAACTCGGTCTCAAGGACCGAATAACTTTGTGAATGTGAATGTTTTCAACAGTGTTACATCTCCTGTGTACTCTCTTAGCGCTGAGTTTTGCATTATTTCTTAACAATGCCTGTGGGCTTTAACTTTAACTTAATCTTGGCATTAAGAGCAAATGCACAGAAATATCGAGCAAAATGCAAAAATAGCGGCCACTGTCAAAAATGAAACCAATCCTAATTTTCAATTTGTAACGAGGAATTAACGGGCTTTCAAAGGTTTTGGGGTTTCTTTATCAAAATACGGCCAGATTTTCGAATTATCTGAAAACAAATTATTTTCGCACTCTCGCTGGCGATAGATAGCAGAAAAATTAGCATAAGTTGGCATTCGCGTTAAGTCTTCGCGTAAGCCGTAACGCCTATATCATCGGCAAGAAAGGAACTAGTTTAAAAGAAGCAGTATTTGACACTTTATTTATGCCTGCTTTTCGGATCTAGATGATGTTTCTTGCTACGAGAAAACACATTCTTTGATGTGATTTCACCATAGTTTCAGCAAATCGAGTTTCACCTCATAATTACAAACCAACTATTCGATATGTGGCTTTTTTTCAATCGGGCTCGTTTATTAGTTTTAACGTGCCTTAATAATTGACATTTACATCGGTTAGTCAATCCCATAATGAAACGTGCGAAACGCCGCTGATCGTGATCCAAAATCCTGCTTTAAAGGTTCAATTTTTTTTTTGCTTAATCATGGTATATATAGTAATTAGCAAAATATTGTTTGCTTCCATTCCGAAGAACAGCATGTGCTGTATTCCCCACAAAGTACGGTAATGCTGCTTATGTTAAGAGATCATTATTCTGCATGGTTTTTGCTTTTAGATTTACTTTAGTAAAAATTTAGTAATTTTTACTTTAGTACGGTTTATTTCAACTAATTTTCCATTGAGATTATGAGTTTAAATTTTGCTTCTACCCCCTACCCCATGACATTTTAGCAAGATTGCTGTCGTTCTATTTTTTTTTTTCTTTTTAATGAGCGTTGCCAGTAAAATAAACAAACAGTCTGACATATTTAGTCAAGGAAACCCCACCCCACCCACCCCCCCCCCCCCCCCCAATGTACAGCGAGAAACATTGTACGAATTATTTGGAGTATCTCTTGGTGAAGGCTTGCGGCCAATCAATCAATAGACCTTTTTCGCTTGTACAGTTCGTTTCCCAATACAGATCATGTGATGATACTTAGGGGATTTGATCTTTTGTTTTGTTCGTAAAAAGGGTACATGCAAGCATGAATATATCTGCATGTACTCTTTTTAATATTTTATGTTACTATCTAGCTAGGGAGTATATACCTAGTTCGAATTGCTGTGAGAAACATAAGAACACCTCTAGAGAAAAGTGCAACACTGTCAAAGCTGAAGCAATATCTAACGAAACCGGACAAGTAACATATTGTACTTGCTACTGACATTTCCAATCAAAAACCAGGCCCGGCAACACAATATAGAATGCAAGTATGCAACCAAGCGAAAGGAATATTTAACACTTTTTTCTTCTAGAACATATCTTTCTGTAGAATATTGAGCCTAAAAAGTATAAGTACATGCAAAATTACAAAAATGGTGGAACCTAGCGAAACCGGCGTCATGCTGATAACCGCGGAAATCAAGTTCTTTTTATGCAATTTTAATATATAATGTTTATTATTATTATTATTATTTTTTTTTTTCATCAGAATATCTTATACCCCTTAAGGTCAGCTTATTTTTGTACCTCATATAGATACAATTAACCACTCCCCCGATTGGGGCTTTTCAAGGCCAATGAAACCAAATGATGAAATCCCAGCTAGCGGGAGGCAAACCAGTTGACTATTTACAAACATGAACGAGGAGTTGAACTAGGGTCTACTGAGAAACAACTCCAGCTTAGTGGTCAGAGCGGAACTTGAACCCGTGACCTCCCGATTTCAAGTCCAGCGCCCTAACCACTCAGCATGCTGCCCCTCCATATAAAAAGGATCCAAATGTAAATATGCAAAAATGATATAACAATGCAAAGTTTTATCAAACAATATTTTAACCAAAGTTATCTGTGATGAAATGCTCGGTTTTACCCGTTACACTAAGACAGACGTTGGTTATTGTAATAATAACACATTGGCTGATTTCATCGTTCTTTGATTTTCACGAAATCAGACCAATAATGCGTCTCATGCAGACGTATTATCCCTGAATTGTAGGACGCAAGGTACAATTCCCGTCTCCCTAAAACAGACAGATTATCGAGTGTACGTGTAATTTGTCAAGGTAAATTAGTGACGCGTACAAATGAAGAACTTTAGTGAGCTGCTAAAATGTGTAATCAAATGACCAATAGTCCCTGTCTTTATAACCCATGTCTTTATAACCCTTTGCGTCCCGTAACTGTATTTACCTTAAAAGTTAGGAGCATAACTAGTCTGAAATGGGTTATTCGTCTTCCTATATGAATACTGACGATAATCTACGACATGGAAATATTGGTTTGGATAATTATGTATCAACCACAATGCTGAACCCATCCATCTATTCTATTGCTCAGGGCCGGCTAACGCTAACGTAGGATTAAACGTTAACCGAAGTTTTAATATCAGTAAGTATTGACTGTTTATGTTTTGTGTACTTGCAATTACTAAAGCTCAAAACTGAGGAACATACAATATAATAAAAACTCAAGAGTTGCTCTTTTTTCAAAACTATCGACGTTGTTCAATATTTTCTCACTGCAAACATGGTGTACAGTTTGATTGCAGCTATGCTTCGGCCGTTAACAGGTGTACAACTGGAGCATTGCGTGACAAAGTTGGACAGGCGCAAGCATAATCATGGCGTATTGACCCAATCGCAACTTATTTTGACTCGGACTTCTTCTAAAACTTCAAAAATATTATTTAACCATCCGGTTCGTAGAGTCCTGTTTCGCGAAAATGAGCTAATATCGATGTATGTAAGGACTTCTTTCTTAATGGTAGCATTCGAGAACCCTTAAGGTTGTTGTATATAAAAAGCTAGCAAAGCTATCTGAGGATCATTAGGCGACCGCTTTGGATAATCTGGCAGAATATGGACCGTATCGCTTGTAAACACCACGTTGTCAGACGATCTCCTGCTACGGGAACTGAAAAAAAAAAATAATAATAAAATTAAAGCAAACTGAACTAGAAACAAAATGACGAAATAGCACAAATAAGTAACAAATAAAACTATTGCATTGCCCAGTGTATAAAGCTGTTCATCATTGTTTCCCAAAAGGAAAGAAATATGTGAGCTCGAAACCAACTGTAAGGGGGGTATCGAGATTACAAATAGATCAAGCTATGCTTTCTTGAGAGGTTTACTAAGCAAACGCCTACAATGTGTCTCAGTGCTGTTCGTGTATGGAATTGTTTCTTTTTTCCACCCCTTTGGTATTACTAACTCATGAAAAAAAATTGACGAACAGCCGAGTTAACGAAAAAATTCAGACCTGTACTTTCTCGGGCTATTACTAGCTATACTATACAACTGATCTTTACTCGTAGATGTATATATACACGTACTTGACAGATGTATACGTAATGTAAAATGTATACGTAATTGGCCACTCTCCATCGCGGCTTTTCAGGACCAATGCAAACAATCAATGACAAATTAATATTCAAATAAACATAGCTAGGGTAAGAATCCCAACTGGCGGGGGGCAGACCAGTTGGCTGTTTACAAGCGTAGCCGAGAAGTTGAACTCGGGGCTTCTGAGAACAACATCAGCTAGCGGTCATAACGCGGGACCGTGCTGTAGTTGCCGTAGGTTGGCATATATAGTCTCTTTTTACCTTGATTGAGTTAATTGACATTGTGTTCTGTCAACAGCACAGTAGTCTGTCGCTGCTCTTGCAACTTCTTTTCTTAAGTCACTTTCCATTTGTTTGTTCCATTAAATTAAATCAAGCATAGGAGAAGATGAGAAAATTAACACGTTGATGTTCTTTGCGAATTTAGCATAAGCTTCGTGAGGGAAGTCCGGATTTCTTGGTTCAAACAAGTCGTAAAGTATCAAAAACTCCTCGTCTTCAATCAAATTTGATCCATGCCTGAGAAGTAGAAGATTTTGGGCGTCTCTGAACGATGTCATTTCTTAAACTGACGAAGCGAGAATAAACAATATTTCAGACGTCGTCGTCCTCGAGCGTTCGCTGTTTCATTTTTCCGCCAAAAACGACGTTCTCGTTCCAGACCCTCCGTGATTACTTGACGTCGTCGTCGTCGCTTTCGTCGTGGTTGCTTAAGCTCCCTAATGCCTCTCATAACCAACATTTATTATCTAATCATTTGCATATATTCTTATTTTCATATATAACTGCATATATAGAACTCTTCTACATTTTCATTTTGCAGTAGTCACCTACGCCAATATGGCGCCTATTTTTTTTTTTATTGGATTAGTATTAGATACTTCCCCATTGTAGTGCGATTATATAAATAAGTTAATAGGGTGGTCTATCTTGTATGGGGTCTCAGACCCTTTTAAACATTCCCAGGCATTTTTACTGCACTTTTTGCTCCCTTATGTATCCTTGCTGAAATTGTAATAAATAAATAAATAAATAAATAAATAAATAAATAAATAAATAAATAAATAAATAAATAAATAAATAAATAAATAAATAAATAAATAAATAAATATAAATAGACGAACAAAAAAATAAATAAATAAATAAATAAATAAATAAAAGCATTATAGGTAAATGTATCAATCGCCATCTTTTTCCTTACGGTGGATTAACACGGTACATCATGCATGCATGAGAGCACGCACTAAGTGATTAAATGAACAATGATAGGACATTTGGGATTATTTTTGCAACAGACCCACTTCTACAAAAAATGACTAAGATCATCTGCCGTTGACTCACCTTGGAAAATTTCAACTATGAACCCTTTGTATGGTCCATTCTGAATTGCGTGCATCAAATTTTAAAAAGCAGTGAACTTTTCCGTCGCTGACCCCCATTTTTTTGCATTTACGATACGCTTTATCTTACTGCGGAAATTTAGAAAAGTCTATCAACTGGAACATTAACGTTTCGCACAAACGTCCTTAAGTGGCCAGAACCCACCACGTGGCCACTATCCATTTCCCTGAGGGTGGCCGTTTAATAGCCTGATTGATCTGTAGAAGGTTTCAATTGTTAACAGGAGATTGTAAGGCCCGTTCCAAATCTCGCTCATTTATGTGCTGAAAAAAAAATGATGAGTTATATATGGCAGAAGAGTGGAGTTTGAATCAATTTGGTTCGGCAGGTTAGATTTTGAGCGGCAAACAGTATTAAATTCAATTCGGCAGCAGGGTCTGTCGCACTATGCAACGGTAGAGCGGCAGCTGATTCATATGGCGTTCTCTTCATGTGTTGAACCTAATGCATAAATTACTGTAATTTATTTTTCATGTAGCAGCACTCGTGATTGGCCCAAGATTGAGTGGTGTGACAACAAAACCTCTGTCGTGTTTTGGAGCTCCCTTAATGCCCTCGATTAATGAGAAAGGGGACTGTATGAGCGAGTATCTTAAGCGCAAATTCAATTTTGCTGTTTCTTTATGATACTAGCCCAGCTTACAAGAGTTACCTTTAACAGGTCGAATTTACCAGGAGAATACCTGTCTAAATACAAACAAATTGAATGAAACATGCGATAGAACTTGCTTGCTTAAATATTGCTGCAACAACGCTCCAACTCCGAACTTTATGGATAGTTTTCACTGTCATCTTATAAAAAAATAAATCCAAAACCATCCAGTGGAAAAGGCTTAAAAAATAATGTTTTTTTAGAAGATAAATAAATAAGGCACTTCTCTAAGTTTTAGGAGTCATACTCAGTTATTTAAGAAGGTCGCTGTCACCGTACCTCGCCAATTTCACTGAGATTTGGCTTGCACTCTTGCTTTCGAGTCCTGACAGGAACATGGATGTTAAAAAGTTCCACTGAATTCGTTTTACTTTAGGAAAGATCGAGAAGGCTGATTCCGAGTGTCCTTGACGGCCCGCCATTATGGCGGATCGAAGGAGTTCTTGTTACATGAAGAGCTATCCTTCTTTTGTCTTATTTATTAGCATAATTTCGGAAAATGATAAGTTTGAACGACCAACGGCCAAGAGGCTCGAAGTTATGTTTACGTCGCTTTAAATAGTCGCAAATTTATTGCAAATTAGGCGGCTGATATCCCCATTATTATCACGGTTAAGTAGTTGTCATTTACCTTGAACACAGCTTATCTATTAAATAATTGATTCCCTTAATAAAAAAGTGGGGGAAATTTAACGGTGGACTTAAGACAAAATTATAGCACCAGTGACAGTCTGAACAGTATAGCCATTGCTGAGGACCGGCCCGTTAAGCGAATACGGCAGATGTTAATTGAGAGAAATGAAAAGAAAACTATTCCTGTCGCCTAAATAAAGTTATTTCCATGTTTCTCGTATATATGGTACAAATGCCTCACGTCCTCAAAATATTAACGTATGATTTCTGGAGAAATCACCCAGAACATAGGAACTCAATTTTCATGCCAATATATCGAAAAAAAAAAACTATTTATTTTATCCATCTTACGTGGCTACACACTAGTCAATCTTTCTCAGAGACCTATATGAAAATACGGAAGAAGTCCCTATTATGGATACCGCAACCATATTGATTCCGTTAAGGACAATACGAAATTTATCAACATAACTTAAATGTTCAACTACTCTTTATGTTTGAAACGGTAAAATAACATCAGATAGTTAAGATCTAAAGACCAAAGTAAAGAGTTCATTTTAGGACATCAATGTTTTCTCCAAGCTGCTTCACCGTTCATTTGTAGTGTAAACACGGGGTTGTTTTCTTCAATAAAGGGCGGTACTATATGAATAAGAAGTGGATGGATCGGGGGTTCTAAGAGCTCTGAAAAGAGCTCCCGATCACATTTATCTTCGCTTTGCTCGTTCATCGCGTTGACAGGTGTTGAATAAACCAGCAGCTGTACCAAGCTGCTGTTTTGAAATTCGCAGAAAATCATAAATTTTCCAAATGAATGATTTTCTTGAATAGGCTTTTGTTTCGTATAGGCAACCATTGTTATTCAGTCATGGGCTGAAAACAATGGCATCAGCGCCATTTTCGAACGGAACTCCGACTTAAAATTTTAGAACTGAAAGGGATAGTGGTTACCCTTCACCAATTTTCAAAATCAAAACGGATTCTGTTTCAGGAAAAAGCCATCTTCCATTTCCCGCTCTTGGGTTTTTGGAAGCTAGTTTGAGTTTTCAGAAAATCGCTCTGGAATTTGGCTTCCATACAAAAAATACCCGTTTTTTCGTCATTTTCAAGGTTAAAGGGATAGGCCTTACACTTCGTAAAACTTCTTCCTTTTATGTGCAAATGATAGATTAACCCTTCCTCTTCAAAAGCCCGCTCTTGGGTTTTTAAGTTGTTGCTTCTATAAATCTGGGAAGCGAGTTTTATTAACGCCGGTTGGCTGATTTCGGCTCTTTCTTCTCTTATTCTGGGCTAATGTGCGGCGCTCTTATTCAAATTTCCCCGCTTCAGTGGTTATGAATAATTAATGATGTCCAAGCATTCTGCCCGATGGCGTTCCTCATTTTTCTCTCTCTCTTTTGCTTCAAGTATCAACCGTGAGATTATACGAGTAGTTAACGAAATATGGTTGTTGTGCCTAAACTAGTGCCTAATGCCTAAGTGAAGAGTCTAGAGTTTTTTTGTGACATGGTCCTGTATCAGCGGGTAAAGTTCTCTTCTGTGTTTGTTGTGGTTGAGGGTCGTGTGCAGAAAGTAGGAGTTAAAATATATGAATTCAGACTGTCGACTATCGCTTTTGCAAAACATTACATTCTAGGATAGCAATAGTAATTTATAAAAAAAGTTAGATTTATATTAAATACTTCAACATGACATACATCGAAAGTGTTTACGTTACTGCACCAGCACTGGGAGTCTAAAGTTTCGTATCTAGTACTTCCTGTTCAAATGTCACCTGAAGATGACTGGTTTCCGTTCGTGATGTTCTTAACTCTGTTGCCGGCTTCAAAACAAGAGTCTCCTTATCCCGACTTATATTTTCTTCAATGTTTGGCGCCGCTGGTTTTCTTAAAAAGCACAACGCCCAGGATTCTCTAAACTCAGGCATTCTTAATGCATACAAAACTGGATTCACAAACGAATTGGAGTAATTTATAATGTTCACCAGGTCATAAAATTTCCTCGGTATCTGAACATCGACAGAGATTAGACAGTTGAAAGTAACTAAAGGGAGCCACGTCAGCGAAGCAAGAATAGCTACAAGCATCAAAGTCTTTGTTAAGCGTTTGTTTAGCAAGTCTCTGTTTGGCTGTTGTGAAGCAATACTTTCATGTCGAAACTTTCTCCAAATGCCAATGTTACAACCACCTATGATCAATATCAGAATCAAGACGTATGGCGTCCACACAAACACAGCGTATTTGTAGGAAATGAGGAAGTACGATGTACTCAAGATAGTGCCGATAAGGAGAGCTAGAGCCCACAGAGTAACAATACTAATACGGTACGCTCGCATGGATAGTGTTCGATGCTTAAACGGCCAGTAAATGGCGTAAAATCTCTCGCCTGATATGAAAGCTGCAGAAATTAACGACACCTGCGAGAAAAATATATCAACGATCGTGTAGAAAATATTCAAAGACATCGACCAACCACCTTTCCAAAGCTGAAAACGTATCCCAACCCTGTAAATATAGATATTTAGCGACACAGTTCCTAACATCAGGTCAGCAAACGCCATGTTGATGACTAGAAACAAACTTCTCTTGCGAAGTCTCTTGTCTAGTACTGCAAACATAAGAATGGTGAGCAAGTTTCCCACAACAATAAACACACATGACAAAATAAAAGCGGTGCACAATGCGATGCCTTCTGCCTTGGAGGGAACAATTCTTGATGAAGCAGCCGCGTTGTCTGAACTATTGTTAGCTGCCTCTGTGCCATTCATGTTTAGTTTTTACTGCGGAATGATCAAGACGCCGAGAAAGTGGAGTTCTAGATCTGTAACCCGCCCTATGTGATACTGAGGAGAAAGTAGCACATCATTGTTTACTGATTTTTCACCGATCGAGAGACCAATCATCGGGAGCTAATCTTTCACAGCACATGTTCGGTTGACATCTGCAACAAACGACATGTGTAAGTTGTTGATGCTGTAGGAAAGCACTACACGTAGAGTTCACCTTGTTTGACAGCACCAGGTGAGAAGTGGTCAACTTTCTTCTTCCTTAATAAACAACGCCGGGTCATTTAAGATTAACATATAAATGTAGACGTTTTCGTGTTTGGAAAACAGTTTATTATAGGATCTTATAGCTTCAGTTAAATCTTTTAGTTGTAATTTTTTAAAGGCATCGTTACTAAGAGTAAAAGTCTGGGCTTCTAAGGACTTTTTGACAACTGTATTGTTCGCACTGGCCAATAGCCAGTAACCATGTGCTTTTTCATTATATATAGGTTGCATGAAACCTTAACGTGAATTTGAAGGAATAACATTGATAAGCGTAATGTTCGGGGTAATGAAATGTGCCACTCACTACTTAGACTAGGGACTGATCAAACTACATACCAAACATCTCCTCGTAAAAGTAGTATATTGAAATGCCATTTGTATTCTCCATAATACATTAACCTGTATTAAGTAAACTTTCCCAAATACTGAACGGGAAGTTGATAATTGGACAAATATACAAACATAGATCCTCATAGATCAATCCATCCAATACATTTTACTTTACTAACTAATTGAGTGCCATGCACGCTTCGAAAAATAATTTTCTTGACCATTGTGATCAATGGTCAATAAACTTGACATCATCAAGGTCAAATTCGTGATATTGGGCTCATAACGAAGACGGATCTGCCGCATTACTGCATTGTCACCAAGACAACCAAGAATCCCCATCGAACTACGAAAACTAGGGTCTATATCCGAAAGCCACACACACTGACAAATACCTCCAATTCAACTCTCACCACGCTTCACAACACAAACGCTCAGTAGCTAGAGCCTTTCTCGACAGAGCAAAGAACATACTTTCTACCGACTCAGACACGTTATCCGAAGTACAACATCTGGCCGACACCTTTAATATAAATGGTTACACGAACCAATTTATCGTAAGCTTTCAAAGAACCACAGCACCTACAAACTAGTATCCAACCCACTGTGACAAAGTTTATATCGATCAAATACCAAGAGCCCTACGATCAAGAACTAGAGAACACAAGAGAGCGATTTTCACGGGAGTTGAGAACTCTTCATTAGCCTAACATTGTATACAAATCAATCTCGGTTTTAACCTTGACGACGTCCACTGAGATTCAGTTGACCGCTGTTCGTTCCCAATGATCAAAAAGATCATTTTAGAAGGTACACTGAATTCGCTAACCAAATGCCATTACAAACACACCATCATTCCTGACATTTATATCGGTTAGTCAATCTCATAATGAAACGTGCGAAACGCCGCTGATCATGATCCAGAATCCTGCTTTAAGGGTTCAGTTTTTTTTTTTTTGCTTAATCATGGTATATATAGTAACTAGCAAAATAGCATCTGCTTCCATTCCGAAGAACAGCATGTGCTGTTTCCCCAACAAAATACGGTAATGCCACTATGTTATATATTCTGCATGGTTTCTGCTTTTATATTTACTTTAGTAAAAATTTGGTAATTTTTACTTTAGTACGGTTTCTTTCAACTAATTTTCCATTAACATTATGAGTTTAAATTTTTCTTCTACCCCCTCCCCCCATGACATTTTAGCAAGACTTCTGTCGTTCTATTTTTTTTCTTTCTAATGAGAGTTGCCAGTAAAGTCAACAAACAGTCTGACATATTAAGTAAATGACCCCCCCCCCCCCCCCCCCCCACCCCCAATGTACAGCGAGAAACTTTGTACGAATTATTTGGAGCATCTCTTGGTGAAGGCTTGCTGTCAATCAATCAATTAGAACACAGCCCACGAATAGACCATATAAGTATTCTCAATTTTGAACCGGATCTAGCAAGCCATCTAAAACAGCCTCAAGCGGGGGTTTAACATTATAATTGAAAAACGAAATATATGTCAGCTGCAACTGAGCTAGTTTCGGGTCTAATACGGGGAATACGAATCTCGCCCACTGGTTTTAGCTCTATTAGGGGCTGGATGGGCAACTAAGGGATGCGTCGTTTCAAGGAGATATTAAAATGCGTCAACCGTCTCGGAGCATACTTATTTAATACTCCTCAAATTATACGGTTGATCAACAGACTGAACCATCTGTTATTTTTTGCTCTTAATTGTTAAGCTCGGCAAAGCATGAATTTGGATGATTTTCTGTAAGCCAGGGGTGTTTTACTGCTTGCATCAGCGTAAAATAAGTAGTGGCTGATTTAAGAACTCACTCAATCACTCCACGGAGGGCAAACGCGAATCTTTGCAAGGAACTGAAGGTTTTGTCAAGCAATAGCTTTTTGTCATTAAAATCATTGTGTAATAAGTTTTTCCAAACATCCTCGATGGACAAAATTTGAACGATATTAAGCAGAAGACAAATATAGACTTGGAATAAGATTCTGTGTTTAATTGTTTCTACTCAAAATAAAAAAAAAGACGTGCGTAGATAGCTCCATGGCTTTAACAAATGGTTTAATTGTTTTGGAGTTAGTGTGATGCGGTAGGTAAATGACTTGGCATCAAAGTGACGTGATACGTGTACATGGACTTAAATGAATGGTAGATACAAATGAATGAATGGTATAGACCAAAAAGTGGTTGGCATGGTGACGGGTGAAAAATCTAGCTTGCCAGAGACACATTCAAAGATCTTCGATTGTTAACAAGTCTCTGCACGGGTTGGCGTCAGACTATCTGAGTTCTACATTTGGAAAGCGAAAAACTGCATATGACCTCTGGACAAACGTTTTCTAAAATAACTTAGCTCTTGCGGCGTCATTCTTTGAAACATTATTCTTTTTGACATAAGAGAAGTATAAAGTCTTTAGGGCAACTCGGAAGGCCACTCAAAAAAGAAACACTGTAAGGCACTGCATTCGTGGGAAGCAGTGTTTTATTTAATATTATTTTATATTTTATGTTACTATCTAGCTAGGGATTATATACCTAGCTCGAATTGCTGTGAGAAACATAAGAACACCTCTAGAGAAAAGTGCAGCACTGTCAAAGCTGAAGCAATATCTAACGAAACCGGACAAGTAACATATTGTACTTGCTACAGCTACTGACATTTCCAATCAAAAACCGGACCCGGCATCACAATATACAATGCAAGTATGCAAGCAAGCGAAAAGAATACTTAAAACTTTTTTTCCTTTAGACTTAACACTAAGAGAGCTTAAAACATATCTTTCTGTAGAATAATGAGCCTAAAAAGTATGAGTACATGCGAAATCACAAAAATGGTGGAACTTAGCGAAACTGGCGTCATGCTGATAACCGCGGAAATCAAGTTCTTTTTTATGCAATTTTAAGATATAATGTTGTAAAACTATCTGTATGCACAGTGTTATAAAGCGACACAGGGCGCTAAGCGTAACCTGTGCGCACAAGCGAAACTTAATAGAAATAAATAAGTAAGTAAAAAAAAAAAAAAAAAAAAAAGACATATCTACAGATCTAAAAAACCATAATCTAAGCATAAAAATAATAAGAATAAAATAAAATATATATATATATCTACGAGTCTAAAAACTATCATCTAGGCATAAAAATGTCTCTAATGTCTCTCGTTCTTCGTGGCTGACAGTCAGACTTTGATCTTAGGTCTTCATATCATAACCTTGAAAGTTCTCGCTATATTTAGGGATGACGACAAAACTGCCTTTTGCATGGCCTCTAGAACTTGATTCGCCTTACGTCCTACCAGTGATTGAATTGAGGTTTCGGTTTCTCTCGACCAGCCTCCCAACACGTCCATGATGATGTTATGCTGAATCACCTCGTATCCTCTATACTGCTGCTTCAATTCCCACCTTAACGGGCCATACTTCATCGTCTTCTCCTCGCTCTTTTTCTCTCGGTTACTGATCCAAGGGCAGCTCATCTCTAAGGTCAGCACTTTCTTGTTTGCATGATCCACAATCCTCGCGTCTACACGGTTGGCTCGAACCTCCTGGTGGTCTGCATACACGGGTACATTATTATTATTATTATTATTATTATTATTATTATTACTATTATTATTATTATTGTTATTATTATTATTATTATTATTATTATTATTATTATTATTATTATTATTATTATTATTATTATTATTATTTCATCAAAATATGTTATACCCCTTAAGGCCAGCTTATTTTCGTACTCATATAGATACAATTGATCATTCCCCCGATTTGGCTTTTCAAGGACAATGAAACCAAATGATGAAATCCCAGCTAGCGGGAGGCAAACCAGTTGGGTATTTGCAAGCATGACCGAGGAGTTGAACTAGGGTCTACTGAGAAACAACTCCAGCTTAGTGGTCAGAGCGGGACTTGAACCCGTGACCTCCGGATTTCAAGTCCGGCGCCCTAACCACTCAGCCATGCTGCCTCCTCCATATAAAAAGGATCCAAATGAAGATATGCAAAAATGATATGCAAACATTGATATAGCAAAGTTTTATTAAACAATATGTTAACCAAAGTCATCTCTGATGAAATGCTCGGTTTTACCTGTTATACTAAGGCAGACGTTGGTTATTGTAATAATAATACATTGGCTGAACTCATTGTTCTTTGATTTTCACCAAATCAGACCAATAATGCGTCTCAGACGTATTATCCCTAAATTGTACGACGCAAGGTCCAATTCCCGTCTCCCTAAAACAGCCAGATTATCGAGTGTCGTACGTGTAATTCGTCAAGGTAAATTAGTGACGCGTACAAATGAAGAACTTTAGTGAGCTGCTAAAATGTGTGATCAAATGACCAACAGTCTCTGTCTTTATGACCCATGACTTTTATGCGTCCCGTAACTGTATTTACCTCAATAAAATCAGGAGCATAACTAGTCTGAGATGGGTTATTCGTCTTCCTAGGTGAATACTGACGATAATCTAGGCCATGGAAATATTGGTTGGGATCATTATGAATCAACCACAATGCTGAACCTACCCATCTATTTTATTGCTCAGGGGCCCGTTTGTCGAGGCCCCCAGTAATTATCGGGCCCGTTAAGCTGTTTTGTTGTCCATTCCAGATAAGAGTTTCAAAAGATTTGAAAATTGTATAGTCAAGTTATTAGCTAAAGAAACAAAATGGACTTTATTAGAGGTCAAAACACACCTACTTTTCTTGAGACTGATTTCAAAATATCATTTCGGGCCCGTCAAGTTACCGGGTCTTTTCGAGAAACGGGCCCCAGGGCCGGTTAACGTTACCGTAGGATTAAACGTTAACCGAAGTTTCAATATCAGTAAGTATTGACTGTTTATGTTTTGTGTACTTGCGATTACTAAAGTTCAAAACTGAGGAACATACAGTATAATAAACGAAAAACCTCAACATAAGTTACAAAACTAAAATCTAAATTCTTGCTAAGCTTGGGTTAGCTTAATCAGGCTTTGAATAGCCCAACCCACGGCGTTTAAATGACCACTATATGTTGGGCTTGTTCAGTTGGTGGACTTCGCATAGCGCCCTCAGTGAAGTTAGCAGCCCGGACTTCTGGAATCGTAGTATCAGTATTGAGTGTTTGGTAGAAATGCGCAGCATCTTCACTGTTGATTGGCTGGTAGATAGGTGCAGAGGCTGCACCGTTATGTGGTTGATTAATAGATGCAGTAGATGCCTGGCTGCTGTTCTCGGCGGATCCATGTGGAAATGAAAGGGCTACTGCGGAAGAGGATGTGCTCGATACAGCCGGGTTATGAGTTGACGCATGACATTGCTCTGGGGGCTTCATATCACGTGCATTATCACGCCTCATTTTGCTGGCTTGCCCCACAGAACCAATATGATAGGCATCGTTGCTGTAACTGGTGTTGACTGTCTCCTCTGTTATTTGCCCCTTGCTGCCAAAAAATAACACAAATTGCGTAAATGAGTTTTATAAGAGTTTAGAATTTAAATGTCTCTAAGCTATTTAACTCAAGAGTTGCTCTTTTTTCAAAACTGTCGACGTTGTTTAAATTTTTCTCAATGCAAATATTAATTATGGTGTACAGTTTGATTGCAGCTATGCTTCGACCGTTAACAGGTGTGCCACTGGAGCATTGCGTGACAAAGTTGGACAACAGAACGATAGGTTTGGGGCAGGGGGGGATGAAAGGTCTTCCCATGATTCTTAGAGTGAAAAATACATGTTTTCACACAGTCACGTCACGCAAATGGCGGTTTGCGCGCGTTAAATACCGGTTTTTCGGATGGATCGTTTGCTTTTTTCTTTAAAGATATCGGTAAGTTTTTTATTTTGCATTTGTCTTTCATTGCTTTTCTTTAATTATACCCAATAATCTTCAAGTAACTATTATGTTTTGTTCTGTTTTGACAGCTTTGTTTGTGAGCAGTACGCCGTGACGTCGCCATTGTTTTCTCTCTGACCTTT
>JAHPZR010014472.1:0-20000 GCA_019787425.1 Platygyra sinensis | reverse complement strand
CATGATCTGCAACGAAAAAAAACAAAGGGCATATAAAGGAATTGTAGCAAGAACTCGAACCAACATGAATAGTTTGCAGTTCGACAGCCGAGTTGGACAGTTCCTCACATAAGCTTGATCATAACAAACGATACGTCGACTGTTTTAGAAGAAACCTGGTCCGAAAGATCTCGGAAAACCTTCCTTTCGATAAAAGGGACAATCCAAATACTAGTAGGGCAAAAAGCTGAAGTGATTAAACGAAAACTGTTCACGAACACATGGTGCTGTTTTAAAACAAGGCTTCGAAATGAACCTTTCGCGCACTATTTTTTAGCTATTTTAACCCGGTAATTTTTGCCAATAACCCTGAGTACATTAGAATACATTTAAATTGATTATGTTCAGTAAAGGTTAAGCAAGAGATTTCATGCTTCAACGGGTAAATGTATTCAAGAATATCAGAATAATAAGCATTTAAACTTACCTTGCCGAAAGGTCAGAGAGAAAACAATGGCGACGTCACGGCGTACTGCTCACAAACAAAGCTGTCAAAACAGAACAAAACATAATAGTTACTTGAAGATTATTGGGTATAATTAAAGAAAAGCAATGAAAGACAAATGCAAAATAAAAAACTTACCGATATCTTTAAAGAAAAAAGCAAACGATCCATCCGAAAAACCGGTATTTAACGCGCGCAAACCGCCATTTGCGTGACGTGACTGTGTGAAAACATGTATTTTTCACTCTAAGAATCATGGGAAGACCTTTCATCCCCCCCTGCCCCAAACCTATCGTTCTGTTGTCCAACTTTGTCACGCAATGCTCCAGTGGCACACCTGTTAACGGTCGAAGCATAGCTGCAATCAAACTGTACACCATAATTAATATTTGCATTGAGAAAAATTTAAACAACGTCGACAGTTTTGAAAAAAGAGCAACTCTTGAGTTAAATAGCTTAGAGACATTTAAATTCTAAACTCTTATAAAACTCATTTACGCAATTTGTGTTATTTTTTGGCAGCAAGGGGCAAATAACAGAGGAGACAGTCAACACCAGTTACAGCAACGATGCCTATCATATTGGTTCTGTGGGGCAAGCCAGCAAAATGAGGCGTGATAATGCACGTGATATGAAGCCCCCAGAGCAATGTCATGCGTCAACTCATAACCCGGCTGTATCGAGCACATCCTCTTCCGCAGTAGCCCTTTCATTTCCACATGGATCCGCCGAGAACAGCAGCCAGGCATCTACTGCATCTATTAATCAACCACATAACGGTGCAGCCTCTGCACCTATCTACCAGCCAATCAACAGTGAAGATGCTGCGCATTTCTACCAAACACTCAATACTGATACTACGATTCCAGAAGTCCGGGCTGCTAACTTCACTGAGGGCGCTATGCGAAGTCCACCAACTGAACAAGCCCAACATATAGTGGTCATTTAAACGCCGTGGGTTGGGCTATTCAAAGCCTGATTAAGCTAACCCAAGCTTAGCAAGAATTTAGATTTTAGTTTTGTAACTTATGTTGAGGTTTTTCGTTTATTATACTGTATGTTCCTCAGTTTTGAACTTTAGTAATCGCAAGTACACAAAACATAAACAGTCAATACTTACTGATATTGAAACTTCGGTTAACGTTTAATCCTACGGTAACGTTAACCGGCCCTGGGGCCCGTTTCTCGAAAAGACCCGGTAACTTGACGGGCCCGAAATGATATTTTGAAATCAGTCTCAAGAAAAGTAGGTGTGTTTTGACCTCTAATAAAGTCCATTTTGTTTCTTTAGCTAATAACTTGACTATACAATTTTCAAATCTTTTGAAACTCTTATCTGGAATGGACAACAAAACAGCTTAACGGGCCCGATAATTACTGGGGGCCTCGACAAACGGGCCCCTGAGCAATAAAATAGATGGGTAGGTTCAGCATTGTGGTTGATTCATAATGATCCCAACCAATATTTCCATGGCCTAGATTATCGTCAGTATTCACCTAGGAAGACGAATAACCCATCTCAGACTAGTTATGCTCCTGATTTTATTGAGGTAAATACAGTTACGGGACGCATAAAAGTCATGGGTCATAAAGACAGAGACTGTTGGTCATTTGATCACACATTTTAGCAGCTCACTAAAGTTCTTCATTTGTACGCGTCACTAATTTACCTTGACGAATTACACGTACGACACTCGATAATCTGGCTGTTTTAGGGAGACGGGAATTGGACCTTGCGTCGTACAATTTAGGGATAATACGTCTGAGACGCATTATTGGTCTGATTTGGTGAAAATCAAAGAACAATGAGTTCAGCCAATGTATTATTATTACAATAACCAACGTCTGCCTTAGTATAACAGGTAAAACCGAGCATTTCATCAGAGATGACTTTGGTTAACATATTGTTTAATAAAACTTTGCTATATCAATGTTTGCATATCATTTTTGCATATCTTCATTTGGATCCTTTTTATATGGAGGAGGCAGCATGGCTGAGTGGTTAGGGCGCCGGACTTGAAATCCGGAGGTCACGGGTTCAAGTCCCGCTCTGACCACTAAGCTGGAGTTGTTTCTCAGTAGACCCTAGTTCAACTCCTCGGTCATGCTTGCAAATACCCAACTGGTTTGCCTCCCGCTAGCTGGGATTTCATCATTTGGTTTCATTGTCCTTGAAAAGCCAAATCGGGGGAATGATCAATTGTATCTATATGAGTACGAAAATAAGCTGGCCTTAAGGGGTATAACATATTTTGATGAAATAATAATAATAATAATAATAATAATAATAATAATAATAATAATAATAATAATAATAATAATAATAATAACAATAATAATAATAATAGTAATAATAATAATAATAATAATAATAATAATAATAATGTACCCGTGTATGCAGACCACCAGGAGGTTCGAGCCAACCGTGTAGACGCGAGGATTGTGGATCATGCAAACAAGAAAGTGCTGACCTTAGAGATGAGCTGCCCTTGGATCAGTAACCGAGAGAAAAAGAGCGAGGAGAAGACGATGAAGTATGGCCCGTTAAGGTGGGAATTGAAGCAGCAGTATAGAGGATACGAGGTGATTCAGCATAACATCATCATGGACGTGTTGGGAGGCTGGTCGAGAGAAACCGAAACCTCAATTCAATCACTGGTAGGACGTAAGGCGAATCAAGTTCTAGAGGCCATGCAAAAGGCAGTTTTGTCGTCATCCCTAAATATAGCGAGAACTTTCAAGGTTATGATATGAAGACCTAAGATCAAAGTCTGACTGTCAGCCACGAAGAACGAGAGACATTAGAGACATTTTTATGCCTAGATGATAGTTTTTAGACTCGTAGATATATATATATATTTTATTTTATTCTTATTATTTTTATGCTTAGATTATGGTTTTTTAGATCTGTAGATATGTCTTTTTTTTTTTTTTTTTTTTTTACTTACTTATTTATTTCTATTAAGTTTCGCTTGTGCGCACAGGTTACGCTTAGCGCCCTGTGTCGCTTTATAACACTGTGCATACAGATAGTTTTACAACATTATATCTTAAAATTGCATAAAAAAGAACTTGATTTCCGCGGTTATCAGCATGACGCCAGTTTCGCTAAGTTCCACCATTTTTGTGATTTCGCATGTACTCATACTTTTTAGGCTCATTATTCTACAGAAAGATATGTTTTAAGCTCTCTTAGTGTTAAGTCTAAAGGAAAAAAAGTTTTAAGTATTCTTTTCGCTTGCTTGCATACTTGCATTGTATATTGTGATGCCGGGTCCGGTTTTTGATTGGAAATGTCAGTAGCTGTAGCAAGTACAATATGTTACTTGTCCGGTTTCGTTAGATATTGCTTCAGCTTTGACAGTGCTGCACTTTTCTCTAGAGGTGTTCTTATGTTTCTCACAGCAATTCGAGCTAGGTATATAATCCCTAGCTAGATAGTAACATAAAATATAAAATAATATTAAATAAAACACTGCTTCCCACGAATGCAGTGCCTTACAGTGTTTCTTTTTTGAGTGGCCTTCCGAGTTGCCCTAAAGACTTTATACTTCTCTTATGTCAAAAAGAATAATGTTTCAAAGAATGACGCCGCAAGAGCTAAGTTATTTTAGAAAACGTTTGTCCAGAGGTCATATGCAGTTTTTCGCTTTCCAAATGTAGAACTCAGATAGTCTGACGCCAACCCGTGCAGAGACTTGTTAACAATCGAAGATCTTTGAATGTGTCTCTGGCAAGCTAGATTTTTCACCCGTCACCATGCCAACCACTTTTTGGTCTATACCATTCATTCATTTGTATCTACCATTCATTTAAGTCCATGTACACGTATCACGTCACTTTGATGCCAAGTCATTTACCTACCGCATCACACTAACTCCAAAACAATTAAACCATTTGTTAAAGCCATGGAGCTATCTACGCACGTCTTTTTTTTTATTTTGAGTAGAAACAATTAAACACAGAATCTTATTCCAAGTCTATATTTGTCTTCTGCTTAATATCGTTCAAATTTTGTCCATCGAGGATGTTTGGAAAAACTTATTACACAATGATTTTAATGACAAAAAGCTATTGCTTGACAAAACCTTCAGTTCCTTGCAAAGATTCGCGTTTGCCCTCCGTGGAGTGATTGAGTGAGTTCTTAAATCAGCCACTACTTATTTTACGCTGATGCAAGCAGTAAAACACCCCTGGCTTACAGAAAATCATCCAAATTCATGCTTTGCCGAGCTTAACAATTAAGAGCAAAAAATAACAGATGGTTCAGTCTGTTGATCAACCGTATAATTTGAGGAGTATTAAATAAGTATGCTCCGAGACGGTTGACGCATTTTAATATCTCCTTGAAACGACGCATCCCTTAGTTGCCCATCCAGCCCCTAATAGAGCTAAAACCAGTGGGCGAGATTCGTATTCCCCGTATTAGACCCGAAACTAGCTCAGTTGCAGCTGACATATATTTCGTTTTTCAATTATAATGTTAAACCCCCGCTTGAGGCTGTTTTAGATGGCTTGCTAGATCCGGTTCAAAATTGAGAATACTTATATGGTCTATTCGTGGGCTGTGTTCTAATTGATTGATTGACAGCAAGCCTTCACCAAGAGATGCTCCAAATAATTCGTACAAAGTTTCTCGCTGTACATTGGGGGTGGGGGGGGGGGGGGGGGGGGGTCATTTACTTAATATGTCAGACTGTTTGTTGACTTTACTGGCAACTCTCATTAGAAAGAAAAAAAATAGAACGACAGAAGTCTTGCTAAAATGTCATGGGGGGAGGGGGTAGAAGAAAAATTTAAACTCATAATGTTAATGGAAAATTAGTTGAAAGAAACCGTACTAAAGTAAAAATTACCAAATTTTTACTAAAGTAAATATAAAAGCAGAAACCATGCAGAATATATAACATAGTGGCATTACCGTATTTTGTTGGGGAAACAGCACATGCTGTTCTTCGGAATGGAAGCAGATGCTATTTTGCTAGTTACTATATATACCATGATTAAGCAAAAAAAAAAAAACTGAACCCTTAAAGCAGGATTCTGGATCATGATCAGCGGCGTTTCGCACGTTTCATTATGAGATTGACTAACCGATATAAATGTCAGGAATGATGGTGTGTTTGTAATGGCATTTGGTTAGCGAATTCAGTGTACCTTCTAAAATGATCTTTTTGATCATTGGGAACGAACAGCGGTCAACTGAATCTCAGTGGACGTCGTCAAGGTTAAAACCGAGATTGATTTGTATACAATGTTAGGCTAATGAAGAGTTCTCAACTCCCGTGAAAATCGCTCTCTTGTGTTCTCTAGTTCTTGATCGTAGGGCTCTTGGTATTTGATCGATATAAACTTTGTCACAGTGGGTTGGATACTAGTTTGTAGGTGCTGTGGTTCTTTGAAAGCTTACGATAAATTGGTTCGTGTAACCATTTATATTAAAGGTGTCGGCCAGATGTTGTACTTCGGATAACGTGTCTGAGTCGGTAGAAAGTATGTTCTTTGCTCTGTCGAGAAAGGCTCTAGCTACTGAGCGTTTGTGTTGTGAAGCGTGGTGAGAGTTGAATTGGAGGTATTTGTCAGTGTGTGTGGCTTTCGGATATAGACCCTAGTTTTCGTAGTTCGATGGGGATTCTTGGTTGTCTTGGTGACAATGCAGTAATGCGGCAGATCCGTCTTCGTTATGAGCCCAATATCACGAATTTGACCTTGATGATGTCAAGTTTATTGACCATTGATCACAATGGTCAAGAAAATTATTTTTCGAAGCGTGCATGGCACTCAATTAGTTAGTAAAGTAAAATGTATTGGATGGATTGATCTATGAGGATCTATGTTTGTATATTTGTCCAATTATCAACTTCCCGTTCAGTATTTGGGAAAGTTTACTTAATACAGGTTAATGTATTATGGAGAATACAAATGGCATTTCAATATACTACTTTTACGAGGAGATGTTTGGTATGTAGTTTGATCAGTCCCTAGTCTAAGTAGTGAGTGGCACATTTCATTACCCCGAACATTACGCTTATCAATGTTATTCCTTCAAATTCACGTTAAGGTTTCATGCAACCTATATATAATGAAAAAGCACATGGTTACTGGCTATTGGCCAGTGCGAACAATACAGTTGTCAAAAAGTCCTTAGAAGCCCAGACTTTTACTCTTAGTAACGATGCCTTTAAAAAATTACAACTAAAAGATTTAACTGAAGCTATAAGATCCTATAATAAACTGTTTTCCAAACACGAAAACGTCTACATTTATATGTTAATCTTAAATGACCCGGCGTTGTTTATTAAGGAAGAAGAAAGTTGACCACTTCTCACCTGGTGCTGTCAAACAAGGTGAACTCTACGTGTAGTGCTTTCCTACAGCATCAACAACTTACACATGTCGTTTGTTGCAGATGTCAACCGAACATGTGCTGTGAAAGATTAGCTCCCGATGATTGGTCTCTCGATCGGTGAAAAATCAGTAAACAATGATGTGCTACTTTCTCCTCAGTATCACATAGGGCGGGTTACAGATCTAGAACTCCACTTTCTCGGCGTCTTGATCATTCCGCAGTAAAAACTAAACATGAATGGCACAGAGGCAGCTAACAATAGTTCAGACAACGCGGCTGCTTCATCAAGAATTGTTCCCTCCAAGGCAGAAGGCATCGCATTGTGCACCGCTTTTATTTTGTCATGTGTGTTTATTGTTGTGGGAAACTTGCTCACCATTCTTATGTTTGCAGTACTAGACAAGAGACTTCGCAAGAGAAGTTTGTTTCTAGTCATCAACATGGCGTTTGCTGACCTGATGTTAGGAACTGTGTCGCTAAATATCTATATTTACAGGGTTGGGATACGTTTTCAGCTTTGGAAAGGTGGTTGGTCGATGTCTTTGAATATTTTCTACACGATCGTTGATATATTTTTCTCGCAGGTGTCGTTAATTTCTGCAGCTTTCATATCAGGCGAGAGATTTTACGCCATTTACTGGCCGTTTAAGCATCGAACACTATCCATGCGAGCGTACCGTATTAGTATTGTTACTCTGTGGGCTCTAGCTCTCCTTATCGGCACTATCTTGAGTACATCGTACTTCCTCATTTCCTACAAATACGCTGTGTTTGTGTGGACGCCATACGTCTTGATTCTGATATTGATCATAGGTGGTTGTAACATTGGCATTTGGAGAAAGTTTCGACATGAAAGTATTGCTTCACAACAGCCAAACAGAGACTTGCTAAACAAACGCTTAACAAAGACTTTGATGCTTGTAGCTATTCTTGCTTCGCTGACGTGGCTCCCTTTAGTTACTTTCAACTGTCTAATCTCTGTCGATGTTCAGATACCGAGGAAATTTTATGACCTGGTGAACATTATAAATTACTCCAATTCGTTTGTGAATCCAGTTTTGTATGCATTAAGAATGCCTGAGTTTAGAGAATCCTGGGCGTTGTGCTTTTTAAGAAAACCAGCGGCGCCAAACATTGAAGAAAATATAAGTCGGGATAAGGAGACTCTTGTTTTGAAGCCGGCAACAGAGTTAAGAACATCACGAACGGAAACCAGTCATCTTCAGGTGACATTTGAACAGGAAGTACTAGATACGAAACTTTAGACTCCCAGTGCTGGTGCAGTAACGTAAACACTTTCGATGTATGTCATGTTGAAGTATTTAATATAAATCTAACTTTTTTTATAAATTACTATTGCTATCCTAGAATGTAATGTTTTGCAAAAGCGATAGTCGACAGTCTGAATTCATATATTTTAACTCCTACTTTCTGCACACGACCCTCAACCACAACAAACACAGAAGAGAACTTTACCCGCTGATACAGGACCATGTCACAAAAAAACTCTAGACTCTTCACTTAGGCATTAGGCACTAGTTTAGGCACAACAACCATATTTCGTTAACTACTCGTATAATCTCACGGTTGATACTTGAAGCAAAAGAGAGAGAGAAAAATGAGGAACGCCATCGGGCAGAATGCTTGGACATCATTAATTATTCATAACCACTGAAG
This sequence comes from Platygyra sinensis, assembly GCA_019787425.1. NCBI lineage: Eukaryota > Metazoa > Cnidaria > Anthozoa > Scleractinia > Merulinidae > Platygyra > Platygyra sinensis. The sequence continues at coordinate 11,490 of JAHPZR010014472.1, read as the reverse complement.
CGGGGAAATTTGAATAAGAGCGCCGCACATTAGCCCAGAATAAGAGAAGAAAGAGCCGAAATCAGCCAACCGGCGTTAATAAAACTCGCTTCCCAGATTTATAGAAGCAACAACTTAAAAACCCAAGAGCGGGCTTTTGAAGAGGAAGGGTTAATCTATCATTTGCACATAAAAGGAAGAAGTTTTACGAAGTGTAAGGCCTATCCCTTTAACCTTGAAAATGACGAAAAAACGGGTATTTTTTGTATGGAAGCCAAATTCCAGAGCGATTTTCTGAAAACTCAAACTAGCTTCCAAAAACCCAAGAGCGGGAAATGGAAGATGGCTTTTTCCTGAAACAGAATCCGTTTTGATTTTGAAAATTGGTGAAGGGTAACCACTATCCCTTTCAGTTCTAAAATTTTAAGTCGGAGTTCCGTTCGAAAATGGCGCTGATGCCATTGTTTTCAGCCCATGACTGAATAACAATGGTTGCCTATACGAAACAAAAGCCTATTCAAGAAAATCATTCATTTGGAAAATTTATGATTTTCTGCGAATTTCAAAACAGCAGCTTGGTACAGCTGCTGGTTTATTCAACACCTGTCAACGCGATGAACGAGCAAAGCGAAGATAAATGTGATCGGGAGCTCTTTTCAGAGCTCTTAGAACCCCCGATCCATCCACTTCTTATTCATATAGTACCGCCCTTTATTGAAGAAAACAACCCCGTGTTTACACTACAAATGAACGGTGAAGCAGCTTGGAGAAAACATTGATGTCCTAAAATGAACTCTTTACTTTGGTCTTTAGATCTTAACTATCTGATGTTATTTTACCGTTTCAAACATAAAGAGTAGTTGAACATTTAAGTTATGTTGATAAATTTCGTATTGTCCTTAACGGAATCAATATGGTTGCGGTATCCATAATAGGGACTTCTTCCGTATTTTCATATAGGTCTCTGAGAAAGATTGACTAGTGTGTAGCCACGTAAGATGGATAAAATAAATAGTTTTTTTTTTTCGATATATTGGCATGAAAATTGAGTTCCTATGTTCTGGGTGATTTCTCCAGAAATCATACGTTAATATTTTGAGGACGTGAGGCATTTGTACCATATATACGAGAAACATGGAAATAACTTTATTTAGGCGACAGGAATAGTTTTCTTTTCATTTCTCTCAATTAACATCTGCCGTATTCGCTTAACGGGCCGGTCCTCAGCAATGGCTATACTGTTCAGACTGTCACTGGTGCTATAATTTTGTCTTAAGTCCACCGTTAAATTTCCCCCACTTTTTTATTAAGGGAATCAATTATTTAATAGATAAGCTGTGTTCAAGGTAAATGACAACTACTTAACCGTGATAATAATGGGGATATCAGCCGCCTAATTTGCAATAAATTTGCGACTATTTAAAGCGACGTAAACATAACTTCGAGCCTCTTGGCCGTTGGTCGTTCAAACTTATCATTTTCCGAAATTATGCTAATAAATAAGACAAAAGAAGGATAGCTCTTCATGTAACAAGAACTCCTTCGATCCGCCATAATGGCGGGCCGTCAAGGACACTCGGAATCAGCCTTCTCGATCTTTCCTAAAGTAAAACGAATTCAGTGGAACTTTTTAACATCCATGTTCCTGTCAGGACTCGAAAGCAAGAGTGCAAGCCAAATCTCAGTGAAATTGGCGAGGTACGGTGACAGCGACCTTCTTAAATAACTGAGTATGACTCCTAAAACTTAGAGAAGTGCCTTATTTATTTATCTTCTAAAAAAACATTATTTTTTAAGCCTTTTCCACTGGATGGTTTTGGATTTATTTTTTTATAAGATGACAGTGAAAACTATCCATAAAGTTCGGAGTTGGAGCGTTGTTGCAGCAATATTTAAGCAAGCAAGTTCTATCGCATGTTTCATTCAATTTGTTTGTATTTAGACAGGTATTCTCCTGGTAAATTCGACCTGTTAAAGGTAACTCTTGTAAGCTGGGCTAGTATCATAAAGAAACAGCAAAATTGAATTTGCGCTTAAGATACTCGCTCATACAGTCCCCTTTCTCATTAATCGAGGGCATTAAGGGAGCTCCAAAACACGACAGAGGTTTTGTTGTCACACCACTCAATCTTGGGCCAATCACGAGTGCTGCTACATGAAAAATAAATTACAGTAATTTATGCATTAGGTTCAACACATGAAGAGAACGCCATATGAATCAGCTGCCGCTCTACCGTTGCATAGTGCGACAGACCCTGCTGCCGAATTGAATTTAATACTGTTTGCCGCTCAAAATCTAACCTGCCGAACCAAATTGATTCAAACTCCACTCTTCTGCCATATATAACTCATCATTTTTTTTTCAGCACATAAATGAGCGAGATTTGGAACGGGCCTTACAATCTCCTGTTAACAATTGAAACCTTCTACAGATCAATCAGGCTATTAAACGGCCACCCTCAGGGAAATGGATAGTGGCCACGTGGTGGGTTCTGGCCACTTAAGGACGTTTGTGCGAAACGTTAATGTTCCAGTTGATAGACTTTTCTAAATTTCCGCAGTAAGATAAAGCGTATCGTAAATGCAAAAAAATGGGGGTCAGCGACGGAAAAGTTCACTGCTTTTTAAAATTTGATGCACGCAATTCAGAATGGACCATACAAAGGGTTCATAGTTGAAATTTTCCAAGGTGAGTCAACGGCAGATGATCTTAGTCATTTTTTGTAGAAGTGGGTCTGTTGCAAAAATAATCCCAAATGTCCTATCATTGTTCATTTAATCACTTAGTGCGTGCTCTCATGCATGCATGATGTACCGTGTTAATCCACCGTAAGGAAAAAGATGGCGATTGATACATTTACCTATAATGCTTTTATTTATTTATTTATTTATTTATTTATTTTTTTGTTCGTCTATTTATATTTATTTATTTATTTATTTATTTATTTATTTATTTATTTATTTATTTATTTATTTATTTATTTATTTATTTATTTATTTATTTATTTATTTATTACAATTTCAGCAAGGATACATAAGGGAGCAAAAAGTGCAGTAAAAATGCCTGGGAATGTTTAAAAGGGTCTGAGACCCCATACAAGATAGACCACCCTATTAACTTATTTATATAATCGCACTACAATGGGGAAGTATCTAATACTAATCCAATAAAAAAAAAAATAGGCGCCATATTGGCGTAGGTGACTACTGCAAAATGAAAATGTAGAAGAGTTCTATATATGCAGTTATATATGAAAATAAGAATATATGCAAATGATTAGATAATAAATGTTGGTTATGAGAGGCATTAGGGAGCTTAAGCAACCACGACGAAAGCGACGACGACGACGTCAAGTAATCACGGAGGGTCTGGAACGAGAACGTCGTTTTTGGCGGAAAAATGAAACAGCGAACGCTCGAGGACGACGACGTCTGAAATATTGTTTATTCTCGCTTCGTCAGTTTAAGAAATGACATCGTTCAGAGACGCCCAAAATCTTCTACTTCTCAGGCATGGATCAAATTTGATTGAAGACGAGGAGTTTTTGATACTTTACGACTTGTTTGAACCAAGAAATCCGGACTTCCCTCACGAAGCTTATGCTAAATTCGCAAAGAACATCAACGTGTTAATTTTCTCATCTTCTCCTATGCTTGATTTAATTTAATGGAACAAACAAATGGAAAGTGACTTAAGAAAAGAAGTTGCAAGAGCAGCGACAGACTACTGTGCTGTTGACAGAACACAATGTCAATTAACTCAATCAAGGTAAAAAGAGACTATATATGCCAACCTACGGCAACTACAGCACGGTCCCGCGTTATGACCGCTAGCTGATGTTGTTCTCAGAAGCCCCGAGTTCAACTTCTCGGCTACGCTTGTAAACAGCCAACTGGTCTGCCCCCCGCCAGTTGGGATTCTTACCCTAGCTATGTTTATTTGAATATTAATTTGTCATTGATTGTTTGCATTGGTCCTGAAAAGCCGCGATGGAGAGTGGCCAATTACGTATACATTTTACATTACGTATACATCTGTCAAGTACGTGTATATATACATCTACGAGTAAAGATCAGTTGTATAGTATAGCTAGTAATAGCCCGAGAAAGTACAGGTCTGAATTTTTTCGTTAACTCGGCTGTTCGTCAATTTTTTTTCATGAGTTAGTAATACCAAAGGGGTGGAAAAAAGAAACAATTCCATACACGAACAGCACTGAGACACATTGTAGGCGTTTGCTTAGTAAACCTCTCAAGAAAGCATAGCTTGATCTATTTGTAATCTCGATACCCCCCTTACAGTTGGTTTCGAGCTCACATATTTCTTTCCTTTTGGGAAACAATGATGAACAGCTTTATACACTGGGCAATGCAATAGTTTTATTTGTTACTTATTTGTGCTATTTCGTCATTTTGTTTCTAGTTCAGTTTGCTTTAATTTTATTATTATTTTTTTTTTTCAGTTCCCGTAGCAGGAGATCGTCTGACAACGTGGTGTTTACAAGCGATACGGTCCATATTCTGCCAGATTATCCAAAGCGGTCGCCTAATGATCCTCAGATAGCTTTGCTAGCTTTTTATATACAACAACCTTAAGGGTTCTCGAATGCTACCATTAAGAAAGAAGTCCTTACATACATCGATATTAGCTCATTTTCGCGAAACAGGACTCTACGAACCGGATGGTTAAATAATATTTTTGAAGTTTTAGAAGAAGTCCGAGTCAAAATAAGTTGCGATTGGGTCAATACGCCATGATTATGCTTGCGCCTGTCCAACTTTGTCACGCAATGCTCCAGTTGTACACCTGTTAACGGCCGAAGCATAGCTGCAATCAAACTGTACACCATGTTTGCAGTGAGAAAATATTGAACAACGTCGATAGTTTTGAAAAAAGAGCAACTCTTGAGTTTTTATTATATTGTATGTTCCTCAGTTTTGAGCTTTAGTAATTGCAAGTACACAAAACATAAACAGTCAATACTTACTGATATTAAAACTTCGGTTAACGTTTAATCCTACGTTAGCGTTAGCCGGCCCTGAGCAATAGAATAGATGGATGGGTTCAGCATTGTGGTTGATACATAATTATCCAAACCAATATTTCCATGTCGTAGATTATCGTCAGTATTCATATAGGAAGACGAATAACCCATTTCAGACTAGTTATGCTCCTAACTTTTAAAGGTAAATACAGTTACGGGACGCAAAGGGTTATAAAGACATGGGTTATAAAGACAGGGACTATTGGTCATTTGATTACACATTTTAGCAGCTCACTAAAGTTCTTCATTTGTACGCGTCACTAATTTACCTTGACAAATTACACGTACACTCGATAATCTGTCTGTTTTAGGGAGACGGGAATTGTACCTTGCGTCCTACAATTCAGGGATAATACGTCTGCATGAGACGCATTATTGGTCTGATTTCGTGAAAATCAAAGAACGATGAAATCAGCCAATGTGTTATTATTACAATAACCAACGTCTGTCTTAGTGTAACGGGTAAAACCGAGCATTTCATCACAGATAACTTTGGTTAAAATATTGTTTGATAAAACTTTGCATTGTTATATCATTTTTGCATATTTACATTTGGATCCTTTTTATATGGAGGGGCAGCATGCTGAGTGGTTAGGGCGCTGGACTTGAAATCGGGAGGTCACGGGTTCAAGTTCCGCTCTGACCACTAAGCTGGAGTTGTTTCTCAGTAGACCCTAGTTCAACTCCTCGTTCATGTTTGTAAATAGTCAACTGGTTTGCCTCCCGCTAGCTGGGATTTCATCATTTGGTTTCATTGGCCTTGAAAAGCCCCAATCGGGGGAGTGGTTAATTGTATCTATATGAGGTACAAAAATAAGCTGACCTTAAGGGGTATAAGATATTCTGATGAAAAAAAAAAATAATAATAATAATAATAAACATTATATATTAAAATTGCATAAAAAGAACTTGATTTCCGCGGTTATCAGCATGACGCCGGTTTCGCTAGGTTCCACCATTTTTGTAATTTTGCATGTACTTATACTTTTTAGGCTCAATATTCTACAGAAAGATATGTTCTAGAAGAAAAAAGTGTTAAATATTCCTTTCGCTTGGTTGCATACTTGCATTCTATATTGTGTTGCCGGGCCTGGTTTTTGATTGGAAATGTCAGTAGCAAGTACAATATGTTACTTGTCCGGTTTCGTTAGATATTGCTTCAGCTTTGACAGTGTTGCACTTTTCTCTAGAGGTGTTCTTATGTTTCTCACAGCAATTCGAACTAGGTATATACTCCCTAGCTAGATAGTAACATAAAATATTAAAAAGAGTACATGCAGATATATTCATGCTTGCATGTACCCTTTTTACGAACAAAACAAAAGATCAAATCCCCTAAGTATCATCACATGATCTGTATTGGGAAACGAACTGTACAAGCGAAAAAGGTCTATTGATTGATTGGCCGCAAGCCTTCACCAAGAGATACTCCAAATAATTCGTACAATGTTTCTCGCTGTACATTGGGGGGGGGGGGGGGGGTGGGTGGGGTGGGGTTTCCTTGACTAAATATGTCAGACTGTTTGTTTATTTTACTGGCAACGCTCATTAAAAAGAAAAAAAAAAATAGAACGACAGCAATCTTGCTAAAATGTCATGGGGTAGGGGGTAGAAGCAAAATTTAAACTCATAATCTCAATGGAAAATTAGTTGAAATAAACCGTACTAAAGTAAAAATTACTAAATTTTTACTAAAGTAAATCTAAAAGCAAAAACCATGCAGAATAATGATCTCTTAACATAAGCAGCATTACCGTACTTTGTGGGGAATACAGCACATGCTGTTCTTCGGAATGGAAGCAAACAATATTTTGCTAATTACTATATATACCATGATTAAGCAAAAAAAAAATTGAACCTTTAAAGCAGGATTTTGGATCACGATCAGCGGCGTTTCGCACGTTTCATTATGGGATTGACTAACCGATGTAAATGTCAATTATTAAGGCACGTTAAAACTAATAAACGAGCCCGATTGAAAAAAAGCCACATATCGAATAGTTGGTTTGTAATTATGAGGTGAAACTCGATTTGCTGAAACTATGGTGAAATCACATCAAAGAATGTGTTTTCTCGTAGCAAGAAACATCATCTAGATCCGAAAAGCAGGCATAAATAAAGTGTCAAATACTGCTTCTTTTAAATTAGTTCCTTTCTTGCCGATGATATAGGCGTTACGGCTTACGCGAAGACTTAACGCGAATGCCAACTTATGCTAATTTTTCTGCTATCTATCGCCAGCGAGAGTGCGAAAATAATTTGTTTTCAGATAATTCGAAAATCTGGCCGTATTTTGATAAAGAAACCCCAAAACCTTTGAAAGCCCGTTAATTCCTCGTTACAAATTGAAAATTAGGATTGGTTTCATTTTTGACAGTGGCCGCTATTTTTGCATTTTGCTCGATATTTCTGTGCATTTGCTCTTAATGCCAAGATTAAGTTAAAGTTAAAGCCCACAGGCATTGTTAAGAAATAATGCAAAACTCAGCGCTAAGAGAGTACACAGGAGATGTAACACTGTTGAAAACATTCACATTCACAAAGTTATTCGGTCCTTGAGACCGAGTTATCTTCGTTTGAGAGACCGAGGCAATTATGATAAGGAAAGTGCCGCTTGTCCGATCACCAAAGCAAGTAATAGTTCTCATTTTCGTATTCTTCTATTTTTTTTCTTCCCAGCCATGTAGTATCAGGGATTTTTTTTTCTGTTTTTGATAGCTTTTTCTCATTTTAGAAATTTAACAAAGTGCGTCACTAAACCGCAAGGACAGCAACATGCTTCGTCCGCTTAAGAAAGTTACAAATTACTTGAATGGGTGACCAAATACGAATACCCCGTGTTGTGATAACTTTTTCTTTTTTTTTTTCGGACTGCAGAACTGCCATTCTTGTGTCATGTCGTTTCCTCTATTTATCAACTTTTTGTTCCTCATTTCGCCATGGCCGTATTTATGTGTGTTTATTTACATTATCGTATAAATAAACAGCGGGATACGTCGTTCGAATCTTCTCAATTCTCTCGACTTGTGATCTTTCAAAACATTTAATCACGGTTTGAATCATTCGGAAATTCATCTTTTCCTTTTTCAGCAATCGAGTCTGGTTAACCTGTATGAGCCGTCACTTTTGGGAAATGAGCTATTTTCTCAAAAGAGACTTCCGTGTATAATAACAGGTAGCTTCTTCGTCCGTGTGAGAATTTATTCAATGCAAAGCATTTCTGCGATACGATATTGAGTACTTCGGTCAGAATTCAAAGAATATCTAACTCGACAAGGTGCAACCGACCAAGAAACGGCCTTAAACGTTCGATGTTCAAGACCCAGGGGAGGGAAGGGGACTCCTATATGCAAAGGTTGAGAAATACTCGTCGTCTCGGGTACAAATCAAAGATTCTGGTCTCCCTTAGGGTGTTGACGACGAAACATCATCATGTTTAACTGTCAAAGTATCGTTTAGGGTGCACTAGAAGAAATAAAAATTAAAAGAAACGCACTTATTTAATTTCTGTTTTCAAGCTTGATTTCTGCTGACGCGAGTCGGGTCTACAAGCGCCCACGGGATCCTCTCTTGAACAATAGCTAGTAATCGAACCTATTCCGTTTCAAGTGGTATCTTTTAGGAGTATAACGAAGCTCAGGTAACGTTCACAAGTCTCCCGTAGAAGTTAAATTCAAATTTTCTGACAAATATTCCTTGCCTTGCTATATGGGAGCTCCCAATGGGTTTCCAAATGTCTACCGGGAGGTGAAGGAGTGAAAGAGTGAACGAGTGATGGACAGAAATCGCGTCACCACTACAACGTCGAAAATAATAAAAAATTTTCCAAGTTCAAAACCATATTAAACTACGAAACTGACCTTGGAAAGTTTGCGAATCGTAATGACATACATGACCAAATATATTTCTCAGACACAATTTTGGGTAACGGCGCAATAACTACTCCATATCTAAGAGATCGAAGCACTAGTCGTTTTGTCTCAGAAAAGTATATAAAAACACGGAGTAAATCCCTATTGTGGATATTGCAATCATAGTGAAAATCCGATAAAGATAATACGAAATTTATCAACATAATTAAAGTGTTTAAGAGAAAATCCCAGCATCTGTCTTACATCTAGCGGCAAGTTGAATTTTTTTTTTTTTTAGATTTCGCTCATGGTCGCAAGTTTTGTAACGTATTAGGAGCGACTTGCTGTAACGGTCACCTATCCTATGTTTGCACGTGACGTCGGCATAAATTAAAAAAAACGGACGTCGGCCATGTTGGGGGATAACCACGCACGTGCTTTGCAGAAGCGGGTATCGTTTCACAGTCGGTTTCCCTTACTAACATGCCACATCTTTTTGCTGTGTTTGGTTGTAGCCACAATTTAAAACGAGAGAAGAGAAAATTTCAGTTTTTTCGATTTCCTTCTATATTGTTGCATCAGGGAGAGGAAAGAAAAAAATAAGTGAAGAGCGGCGAAGGCAATGGCTGGCGAATATTAATCGAGTCGATCTTGATGATGCAAAGGCTGATCATACGTCGGGTTTGCAGCGATCATTACATCTCAGGTAATAAAACTATAAACGCAATGAACTAAAACTAGAAAGATATTTGCAATTTTCCCGTTGGCAATCATACAGTTGCCGGTAACAATGTCTTTTTTTGCTTACGCTCTTTGTAAGGTTCGCCGTCAGCAGTGTACGATAAAACAAACCCAGACTGGGCTCCAACTCAAAACATGGGACATGACAAAATAAAAAAATTCAAAAGTTGCTTCTGATCGCAATGCAAGAGCTAAGGAACGCGGCATTAAAAGAAAAAGGGCAGAAGTGCGGCACAAACACACTGTATTAAAGAGCCATGCAATGTTGAGCTGAATGAAGAACCGGAGGCGAAGAAGCCACCGAACAACCGCATGGTACACAAATAAACATCAATATTGATTTTTTACTGAGATAAAAAAAAGATAACAATTATAGCCTTTTTCATTTTAAATAAATTATTTTAGATTGGAAGCCGTATTTAATTATGAAGACAAATATGAACACAATAGATACATATATTAAAATTTAATGATTAAGTTTTATATGTGTATCTTTGAGGGGAGCAGCTCTCCTCAAACATTACACAATCTTTTCAAACTTGAAAGAGAGATGAGAAATTTCAGTAGCTTAATGTGGCCGAGCACAGCTTTGGCGCGCGCTTTTGCTGATGAAATTCAGTCAGCGCGTGCACAAGGATTTCAAAAAAACAAATATGCCGTCGATAGAGCGATCATCTTGTTTACTTACACTGGCACTATCTGTGTTATTTTTTGAACGCAGTGAACAAAGATATGTTAGAGAAGGTAAGAATGCAAAGAACTCATCAATTTTCAGCTTTTGTTTGCAACCGGAAGAACCCAGTTAAGTGCAACGCATGCGCAGTTGCTCGAAAAATTGAGACCGATTGCTTTTACAGAAACGTGCCGATTTCCAACGGTCCAGTCGTTAGAATTTCAAGAAATTTGGCAAAAATATAGTTCAGAACCCACGTGAATGATCTATCACGAAAAACCTGAATTTTGACATAGGGAATTTTTAGCAATACAGAAAACGATTGGCGGTGAATTACGAAAATCGCCTTTGTCAAAATTTTATTTCAACAGTGTTGACAGAAGGGATTTATTGTCAATTCGAAGTGGGCAAACGATGAAAATAATCTAACGACTGGATACTGTTTTAAATAAACAAAACCTATTTTTTAAGCCTTGTTTTTAACAGCCCCGTTGCCATGGCAACAGCACACACCCTTGCCAAAATGAGAGAATAAATATTTCTAGGGGAATCGAATGGTCCCATGCAATTTGAAAGTGCTCGCAAAATTTGGCCTTTGCTCGAATTGCTCGCAAAAAATAAATGAGTGCTCACTTGCTCGTGCTCGGAAAGATTTTGCAAGTGCTTGCATAATCGGATTTTCTTAAAAATTCCCTGCCGTGTAGCATAAGCATAAGCATAATTTGCATCTTGAAAACAAAAACTGACCCTGGAAACAATGTTTCCTGAGTGGGAAACTGGGAAACATTGGGGAAACATGCGTGCGCCAAGAATGTTTCTGGTAAAATCCTTCCTCGTTTTGTTGAAACTAACCGACCTGAGTGCAGTCCCAGGTAGCAAGGTAGCCCTACTTGAAACAATTAGCTCTCTTGAGAGGGAACCTACTTGCTTGTAAACAACGCCTTAGAAAGCTTGAGATCCCGTTTAGCGTCCACCCACTGACTCTTGTGAAGCTGAGTAATTTTGCATCAAGCGTCATATTAAACAAAGCATAATTGGCTGTAAGCTACTGGAAATGGTTGAACCGCGATAAGGCCTTCATGTTGCCCAGCTATGTGCCGTTTGTCCTGTTTTGAGAGTGTCAACCAGATTACTTGGCGCAAAACAAAGTTTTAATAAAGAGAGATTGCAGCTGGTGGAAAATTTACGAAGTGCTCGCTGC
>JAHPZR010014470.1:10000-22674 GCA_019787425.1 Platygyra sinensis | reverse complement strand
CTCAAATGGTGTTAACGTGCGTTGTATTAATTAATGTGTATATTCTTTGTATTGCTTCATACTACGGGTTGGAATGTGTCGCTTGTATCGTCGTGTGATTTATTCAAATAGTTTTTGGGGTGTGCATTTATTTTAAGTTTTCGCTGTGCGAATCGGAGAGTTAATATCCAAATCTAAGCATCGAGTGCAGTTTCTGATAAAATCACAATCACGTCTCAGCCGTTTGTAGGCAGTCCCAGCATCGCATTACAAATGTAAGTCTTCGTTATTGTCATGAGTTTTAACTTGTACTGTTTTCGCTTTAAAGTTTGTTTTGTTCATGTTTGTTTCAGTTTTAACCGCACAATGAGCCATAATTGAAGATCGTTTACAATAAAGTGTGTGTGTAAAATTGTCATTCCTTGCTGGAGATGTTGTGTCCTGCTGGTAGTTTCATCGTTAAAAATTTGTATGGAGTCTGAAGAAGTCGCTCGACGTACAACTCCACGAAATAGAAAGCCAAATACCACCCTTGACATGGAAGGAGTTTTAAGCGAAAAGCTTCGCAGTTTGAAGAACACTCGAAGAGGACATCTCGCGAACGTCACCGCGAACGTTAACGGAGTACACGAGTTGCTTTCGGATGACAGAAACCTACAAGAAGTTAAAGAAAAGCTGACAGCTGCTGAAGAAGCCTTTCTGAAATTTAAAGATGCTCATCTCAATTACGCGTCGGAAATTGGAAGTGAAGAGAATGAAACTGAATGTAACGAGTATTTCACCCGTGAAGAGAGAAAGTTCAGAGATTTCTATTGGTCGACTAGTGATTGGATTACAAGAGTGGAAGCTAATCTCGTAGCTCAATCTCTTCAGGTCGATTCCGAAGTAAAGCCGGAGGATTCTGTTAGTTGTGCCGGTGTGAGGACGCCTTCTAAGACTTCGAGAACCTCGAGACGCGCAAGTCGAGCCGGTTCACGCGCAAGTCGCGCGTCCTCCCTCGTTGTCGCCAGAGCCAAGGAAGCAGCACGTGTTGCTGAATTAAAAGCTGAAAGATCGATGTTAGAAAAGCGCCAGGTTTTGGAAGAGCAGAAATTTCGTTTGAAGCAGGAAGAATCGCGTTTGAATTTGGAAGCCGAAATCGCAAAAACAGTGGCGAAGGAACAAGCGCTAGCGGCGATAGCGGAACAGTCTTCGCGTTCTGTAAGCCTGGAGCCCGTTAAGTCAGAGAAAGTGTTTCATGAAGAAGAAGAAGTTAAGTCTCCACCTGTTGTGGATCGTACTGCATTAAATCCTGAAGCACCCGAATGGACGCAACCTCAAGCTGCTAACCCTGTCGGCGGCATTCGGCCGATATATCCCAAAGTTCCCGTTGCGCGTGGCACTGCTTTTGACATCAGCACCAAGTTGCAGGAACAGCAGAACGCATTACAACTGCAGCAGACTAGGATCATGGAAATGCTAGCAATTAACCAGAACAAGAGTAAACTTCCGCAGCCTCGGGTACCAACGTTCGATGGGAATCCAGTGGAGTACCGCACCTTTGCCCGAGCCTTTGAGAATTTGATTGAGTCCAGGACATCGAGCGGTACGGAGCGGCTTTACTATCTAGAACAGTACACTGCTGGCGATGTGAAGGAGCTTGTACGATCTTGTCATCATTTGGCTCCGGATGAAGGGTACTCTGAGGCCCGGAGGCTGATTGAAAAGAAATTTGGAGACGAGTTTCGAATTGCGTCCGCGTACGAATCCAAGGCATTAAATTGGCCTCCTGTTAAGCCAGAGGATGGGTCGGCTCTCAGTAGGTTCTCAGTTTACCTTGCCAGTTGCAAAAATGCCATGAAGGGCAGCCGATATTCATCTAAGTTCGACCAACCGGACAATATTCAGAGGCTGATATTTAAACTGCCGTACAGTTTAAGAGAAAGATGGCGTCGTGTGGTCGATGACATCATGGAGCTGCAGGGCAGGCCCGTAAAATTCGACGATCTTGTCTCATTTATTGACCGCGAGGCCAGAATAGCCACCAACCCAGTTTTTGGTCAAATCTCAGAAAGCTCAAAAATGGTCGAAGCTCGGTCTGGTAAGGGAACAGTGCAGAAGTTGTTACCCAAGTCAAGAGAGTTAAGTCTCGCTGCTCAAGTGAATACTGACCATAGCCTCAACACAGAGGTGGATAGAAGCATTGACACTTCTCAATATACGCCTTCTGCTGCGCCTATCAGCGACTCCTGTTGTTTCTGCAACTTTAGCCACGCCCTCGAGGATTGTAGATCGCTGAGAAGCCGCCCTTACCAGGAGCGTATTCAGTTTTTGGCATCAAAAAGTCTTTGTTTTGGATGTTTGTCCGACAAACACGTTGCAAAGGACTGCCCTCAACGAAAATCGTGCAAATTCACCAATTGTCTAAAGAAACATCCTACTGTGCTTCACACTCAGCCTCGTGAAAAACTGAACAGCGAAACCAGCACCGGAAGCGCGGACAATGTTAGCGGCAGTGCAACTCAAGTACGTAATGGCATGGTCAGTACGGATGACACCTCATGTAGCGTTATTGGGGCCGGACGTCCGAGGACAGGCATGGCTATCGTGCCAGTGAAAGTTAAACGCAAAGGCAGTGACACCGCAATTACTACGTACGCCTTCTTGGACAGCGGCAGCAGTTCTACATTCTGCACGGAATCACTGATGAAGCAACTTGGTATCGACGGACTTAAGACAAGGATTTCCTTGACGACACTAGAGAAGAAAGGCAGCCTTGTTGACAGTTTTCTTATAAGAGACCTGATTATCTCTGACCTGGACGAGAACAACTTCATAGCGCTACCAGTCCTCTACACCAGAACCGAGATACCCGTCACAAAAGACGATATTCCAACCCAGGAGGATGTTGATCTGTGGCCCCACCTGTGCGGAGTTTACTTGCCTAACATTAGTGCGGAGATCGGCCTGTTGATTGCAAGCGACGTCCCAGAGGCCCTCGACCCACTCGAGGTCAAAAACAGTGAACATGGAGGCCCATATGCCTCGAGAACCCGCATCGGCTGGGTAGTTAACGGCCCGTTGGGGCGCTATCACCAAGGTGCGCACTCGACAAGTTTCTTTGTTAAGGCTGATACTGAGTTGCAGCAGATGGTCGAAAACTATTACAACCTTGACTTCAACGAGTCAATTGCCGACAACAGGACTGAGCTATCCCAAGATGAGCGTCGTTTTATGGCAAGCGTGGAGGAGTCCACGCTGTTGAAGGATGGCCATTACGAGATCCCCTTGCCATTCAGAGATCGACAGTGTCTAGTTCCAGACAATCGTACCCAGGCTGAACAGCGTGCATCCTGGTTGAAGAAAAGGTTGGAGAAGAATCCTAGGTTGCTTGACGATTACAAAGCTTTCGTTGAAGATATTGTTGCAAAGGGATACGCGCGCAAAGTTCCCCCGTACCAAAGAGAATCAGGTTATCAAGGCAAGACTTGGTTTATACCCCACCATGGCGTTTATCATCCGCACAAACCTGGAAAACTACGTGTAGTCTTTGACTGTTCTGCAAAGTACAAAGGAAAATGTCTTAATGATCTGCTGTTGAAAGGTCCTGACCTCACAAATTCTCTCCTGGGCGTCCTCACAAGATTTCGTCAGGATCGTGTGGCAGTGATGGCGGATATCGAGGCAATGTTCCACCAGGTTAGAGTTCCGGACCCTGACTGCTCTTTCCTTCGCTTTCTATGGTGGCCGGATGGGAAATTATCATGTGCAGTTGAAGAATATCAGATGACCGTCCACCTGTTTGGCGCTGTGTCCTCCCCAGCCTGTTCAAATTTTGCCGTCCGCAAAACAGCCGAGGATAATGCCAAGGATTTCTCTGCTGATGTCTTAAGTACAGTCCGACGGAACTTTTACGTGGACGATTGTCTAAAGTCTTTGCCTTCAGTTGAGGATGCTGTTTGTCATGTTGGAGAGTTGCGCAGCCTACTGCAGCGAGGGGGTTTTCGGCTAACAAAGTGGATCAGCAACAGCCGTGAAGTTTTGGAGAGTATTCCTGGTTCAGAGCGCGCACAAGGAATCATGAAGCTAGACCTCCGGAAGGATGAATTGCCGATCGAACGGGCACTTGGCGTTCAGTGGAGAATAGAGTCCGACAAATTTGGTTTTAACATTAACGTCAAACTCAGACCACCCACTCGTAGGGGCATCTTATCCGTCGTTGGGACAATCTTTGACCCCTTCGGCTTCGCGGCACCCTTTGTACTGACGGCCAAGAAGATTCTCCAGGACCTATGCCGGATAAAGTTGAGTTGGGACGACGAAATACCCACAGAGTATGGGGTGCGTTGGCAGAGATGGCTATCGGACCTCCCAAAGTTGTCTCAGTTCACAATCGACCGCTGCCTTAAACCAGCCAACTTTGACAACATCGCGTCCAGTCAGCTGAATCACTTTTCAGACGCCTCTGAAATTGGTTTTGGATCGGTCTCGTATCTCTGCCTGTCTGATGGTACTGGTGGAGTTCACTGCACGATCCTCCAAGGGAAGTCACGTCTTGTGCCCCTCAAGCAAGTTACAATTCCTCGTTTGGGACTCTCAGCTGCGGTAGTCTCAGTGCAGTCGGATAAAGTTCTGAAACGGGAGCTGGACTTGCCGCTAACCGAGAAATCTGTTTTCTGGACGGACAGCACATCAGTGTTGCGCTATGTTAGAAACGAAACCAAACGGTTTCACACATTCGCGGCTAATCGTATCGCAATCATTCGAGACGGTTCGGGTCCAGATCAGTGGAGGCATGTGAGCGGAGACCTGAATCCAGGTGACGACCTTTCCAGGGGGTTATCGGCGGAAGCTCTCCCTAGTCCTGACCGCTGGATAAAGGGGCCGGCGTTTCTCTGGGAGCAAAAAGAGCGGTGGCCGCAGGGTCCTTTGTCACTGGGCAGTATTCCAGACGCAGATCCAGAAGTTAAGGTGGATGTTAATGTTCACGCTACGTCAGTGGCTGTGCCCTTTTGTCTTCTAGTAGACTACTTTCGAAGAACGTCTTCCTGGCATCGCCTCAAAAAATCAATTGCTTGGTTCCTACGGTATCGGGAGAATTTGCGATTGGCAAGTACACGCAAGAAGTTAACAAACGCTCCTTGGTGGCCCGTAAACATGGAAGAAATGAGGGCAGCAGAATTAGAGATACTGAAGTGTGTCCAGTTGCATTATTTCCCTGAAGAGCTCCAATCGCTTACAAAATCCGGAGTTGATGTGGCGCATGTAAAGAAAACCAGCGGTCTTCGAAGTCTAGACCCAGTCCTTGTTGATGGTCTAATACGTTTTGGTGGGAGATTGATTTAGCCCCAGCATCTTTCGATTCCAAGCATCAGATCATCCTACCAAAGAGTGATCATGTGTCAACCCTGATAATTGAGCACTGTCACCTGGTATCTGGGCACTCTGGATGAGAGTACGTGCTAAGTCTCTTGCGTGAAAAATTTTGGATCGTTAAGGCGAGCTCTGCAATTAGGAGAGTTCTATCAAAGTGCGTTAGTTGTCGGCGTCGCCAACGTCCCGTTTGCGAGCAGAAAATGGCTGACCTTCCTGTGGATCGTCTTACTCCAGATCAGCCGCCCTTTACATCAGTCGGTGTCGACTACTTTGGTCCCTTTCAAGTGAAGCGTGGACGAAGTCTCGTAAAGAGGTACGGAGTTATTTTCACTTGTTTGGCCATTCGAGCGGTACATATTGAAGTCTCGCACAGTCTGGACACCGATTCCTTTCTGTTGGCACTTAGAAGGTTCATAGCGAGAAGAGGCCAAGTCAAGGAGATTCGTTCAGACAGCGGCAAGCGGTGAGAAAGAGCTCAGTGAATCCATCAACGCCTGGAATCAAGGGAAAATCCACGAAAACCTGTTGCAAAGTAACGTCAAGTGGTCCTTCAATCCCCCTTACGGCTCGCATTACGGAGGCGTTTGGGAGCGATGTATTCGTACGACTCGGAAGATACTTCAGGCGTTACTCCGAGAGCAGATAACCGACGACGAAGGCCTGGTTACTTTATTGTGTGAGGTTGAGAACATTATGAATGGTCGCCCAATCATGACAGTTTCCACTGACTCCCTGACTCCCTGAGTCACCAATGCCCCCAGGGCTATTTAGAAGAGAGGATTAGCTGTCACGCCGCAGATGGAGGCAAGTGCAGTATTTGGCAGATATCTTCTGGAAAGATGGTCAAAGGAGTACCTGCCGTTGCTCCAAGGCAGACAGAAATGGCTACGACCACGCAGAAATTTGGCCGTTTGAGATATCGTCCTTGTTTCTGTCGAGAATTCCCATCGTAATTCGTGGCCCCTTGGAAGAATCGTCGAAGTCCTTCCCCCTAAGAAAGGGTTTGTTCGACGCGCAAAAGTATCTGTCAAGTCAACAATTCTCGAGAGACCGATCGACAAGCTTTGTCTTCTCGTTGAAGGAGATGAAACTCAGTAAATGAAACATTAAGGCTGCTCAATCAAGTTACAACTTTGCCCTGTCGCATGAATTAATGAACATCAATGAACACAGAGTTTATTTAATTATAAATGAACAATATGTTATACGGCTTTAGTGAATTTTGTCGCATAGCACTGCGCGTGGTAGTGTTACGTTTTTTCATTGCCAGATTGTTCGTACACTTATTATGTTGTCTTCAAACCGTGTATATGCAATTTCGTAGCCGATCGATCTAATGTTGTACTTTTTAGGTTTTTCGCTCTCGTGTTGACACTTGGGGCCGGTGTTAGATCGTAACGCCTCAAATGGTGTTAACGTGCGTTTTGTTAATTAGTGTGTATATCCTTTGTATTGCAACATACTACGGGTTGGAATGTGTCGCTTGTATCGTGGTGTGATTTATTCAAATAGTTTTGGGCTGTGCATTTATTTTAAGTTTTCGCTGTGCGGATCGTAGAGTTAATAGCCAAATCAAAGCATCGAGTGCAGTTTCTGGTAGAATCGCAGTCACATCTCAGCCGTTTGTAGGCAGTCCCAGCATCGCGATACAAATGTAAGTCACCGTTATTGTCATGAGTATTAACTTGTACTGTTTTCGCTTTAAAGTTTGTTCTGTTCGTGTTTGTTTCAGTTTTAACCGCACAATGAGCCTGTTGGTAGTTTCAATTGGGGTTGACCCATCTAAGGGCGCGTTCGTTTGGGATATTCCGGAATAAGAATACATTCCGGAATGTATTCCGGAATGGAAATCCAGGTATTCAGGAATGAAAATAGCTCCCAAACAAACGCTTACTCGCATTATTCCAATTATTCTTATTCCGGATTGATCCCAAACGAACGCGCCCTAAGTTCGATCTCCATTCCCTGCGTTCGGGTGGGGCCACGTCGGTTTTCACGTCACGCAAGTAAGCTTATTTATCACCAAGTGAAAAATAAAATCGCTTACCATTCAATAAATTGAGTCAAGAAATTGAAATATCGTACAAGAGTAATAAATTAACAACGTGCCAAAGTTTTGGGGATTTACGATACTCCAAACTCGAGTTACTCGGCAAAGGGTATCTGAAAACGTTTATTATCTCTGTTAAACGTGAAAATATTCGCATAGGCACTTCTCTCAACATATTGGTTACACAGAACTCGAAAACATAAGGTGAATCATAGTTAATATAGGGGACTGGTTATGAAGCCCGGCAAACATCAAAGGGGTAAACAAAGATGGCGAGATTTATGTTGGAAGGTCCACGACAGTGCACAATCTTTTGTTTTGCCCTCATACACTATGCATGAATTATGTAACCAACACGTTTCTATTGGTTAGTTTCTCAGAACGGAGTAAACAACTATTGTATTTTGTGCACCGTCAAAGCCAAAAAAGCGAACAAAAACCTAAAACAAAGAACTTTGTCGAGTTTCATAACCATTTCCCTCTATTAACTATGGGTGAATCGATATTTTCGAGCACGTAACATGTTGCTCAGAAACAATGCCGATGTCACGCATTGTGAAAAAACCGTGTTCTATTTTCAAAACAAAGCGGTCTAGCGAGCTGAAGACAGGCCAGCAGATATATGTTTAAACATGACTTTTACCTGATGAAGGTAAAAACTTAAAATTTTCAACTTTAGTTTTTTTATGACGTCACGTAAAAACCAGGAATAATGGCATCGCGCAGAATTCCGCGACACATCCGGGACTTTTTCTATTGCTTGTAGCGCTAAATTTGAAATCGCGCGAGTCAAAAGACGCAAAACAAGAAAGAAAATGGCCGAAAACGGCGCAACACCGACTACCCTTTGCCTTTTTTTCATTCTTTACAGCACACTGATCGATTAGGTACACTCGGGCTTTTGAAGAAGAGGTATCAAGCTTTTATTCTAAACATTTTCCTAAGCCGTTGATCCTGGATAAGGTTTATCAAACTGACGTTGAAAATGTGCTAGTTTTACTTGTTATTTGTATGAAATATTGACTTCATTAATATTCCGATTGAAATTTTTCTCTAAAAAGGATATTAGCGACTTAGGCACACTCGGACTTTGTAAGATCCCGATCTGAAGAAAGACTGTGCAGAATTTCATGTTTATACGATGACTACAAGTTTTATCAAAATGATATTTCTAAAAGTTATTCCGAATGCCTTCAAAAATGGTTGCTTTCAAACTCCCCTTGAGTATTTAACAGAGTTCTTAACTCCGCTCCCGCTGACAATAGCGTGCAGTCATGCACAAAAATCAGTGCAGCAAATTTAAATTCAAAGGGCTATTAAATTTGTTTATGCATGCGGCAAATTTAAACTCAAAGGGCTATTAAACATCTGTTTATGCGCGCGATTCACTTATCATCAAAACTCCGTACGAGTGCGTACCGTTCTGCAACTGAAATGGTTTTCACACAAGCGTGTCGATCGGGAGCTCCATTTGAAACTCACAGAATCCCTGATCAATCCTGCCCAGCGTCATTCACATGTCTCAACCTATTCCAAATGGTTGCGATCTCTTATTTTACCTCAAAATAAACGGCAAGGAGCTCTGGAAATGGCGGCAATTGAAAATAAATCCGACGCAAATGTTTCATTCACTTCAGAATGGTTTAGCGTCAATCGGCTATAAGCTAAGTTCATCGAGTGATGTTGGAAACGTTTTAAAAAAGATGGTTTACTATGTAATACGGAGGATAGTAACAGAGACCAACGGCGAAAAGCGGAAAAGATTTCGCAACCAGTAATCAAGTAAATTTCGACCAAGTATATAAACAAAGCGAGTATGAAACGTGTGATTTACGCATCGCACTACTGAGAGTAACCTATGATCATGCCATGTTTATTTGAGCTCTTAATTTTCATGTCATGGAGGCGAATACCATGTTTAAGACAAAAATTAAATGATCTCAGAAAAATTCATCTGATCACAGATAAGCCCGCTTATTGAGCACCGCTGCTTTTTATAACCTGGTAGGTGTACTGTAGGTGTGTCGGCCGTTTTGTTTCGTTTTGTGTTTTCTAATCCGCCGCATTTCGCGCTTGGAAAAAAGCGCTCTTATTGCAGGTTAAGCTTTTCAAACAACCCGTTGTACACTGAAGTATTTCGATAGTTCAGAAAACATTTCTACCAACGGGAGTTGGTTAATCTTTTGAGTCGAATGAAGATATCGCTGCACACGAATTTGTAAACACTTTGTGAAGAGTGCTGCCCGCCTTTGATTAGTGCCCTGTTGTTTAATAACTCTATCACGCCTTGGGATTTACCGTACTCATTCAGCCGTTTGATTGACAGCAACTGAAATCTGCGAAGAGACTCAATTATTCCCAAAGCTGAATATGTTGACCAATCACATCCGACTAGTTCTAGACATGCAAATTAATTTGCCGCCCTGAGAACTGCAAGTACATGTCGCGAAAGACAATGGCATTCTGCGCGATGTGGCCTTATCTTTCAGCGTCATGGCCGCTGGAAGTCTGCTGAGGCGAAAAACATTGATGTTGAGGATATCATCGAACGACTCACAGTTTCTAAGCGTTTGGGTCTGTAACTATTAACTTCTTTGTTATTTATTTTATTTATTTTTTTTTTGTTTTTTCGTGCGCCCAATACTTTGTCGCTCTATAGTGTTTGGGTTGGTTCTTTATTTATTTATTTATTTATTTATTTATTTATTTTTGCCATTCACAAGTCCTCTACAAATAAACTTATTTGTCTATCAGCTGTGTTTTCATTCGTTGTGAAGTGGAGATAAAATATGTTATTTCTGACGAATAAGCTTGCGAAGAAGGCGGAAATAACTATTTTGTCGGCACGAGGATCAACGCGGCCTGGGCTCCAGGCGGGTGCATCATGGGTAGAAAGAAAAGAGTATATAAGGGGAAGTGTAGCACGTGATAGTCATCATGGCCTCAGATTCAACCTTGTTCAGAGCTCCGTTTAATTTTTTCATTCTAGTTTTTTAAAGTATTGTTTGTTTGTTTTTTACTGCACTATCTACTGTCTTACTTTTGTAAAACCTCCGTAGGAAAGGCTACCAACCGCCGAAGCATGAGCCATGGTTCCTTGCAGATTTCCTGCTTTTTTTTTCCCAATGGGTTTTTTATGGCAGTTATTTTCCTGGCTTCCTGTCTAATTGCACGCCTATTGTAAGCGGTTGCTCAGCTTCTGTATTATTCTTACTATGTTCTTTTAAATAAGCCTTCTTCACTTGCACGATATTTTTGTGTTTTGGGTTTAGTGAACAACTCAGCCTGTCTGACCTAATGTACTCGTTTATGGGGTTTTTGTCCAATGTAGTGGGTACCCCAGCCTTACTATCATGATATCATGCCTGTATATGGGTTTTAATGGTCCATAGTAGTAGACACCCCAGCCTAACTGGCCTGATATGTTTTGAACGGGGATTTTCGTCCAAAGTTGTGGACACCCCAGCCTTACTGGCCTGATACCTTTGTGTACGGAGATTTATGTCCAAAGTTGTGGACACTCCAGCCTCACTGGCGACATAAGGCAAAGACAGGCCGCACGGACTCTTAATGTAGTTTTTATGGTTGCGTTGCATTATCAAAGCCTTCAAATTATAGTTTTGCTCTTACAACCATGTCTTTTAGGTAGTGAGGCGCTTTCACGCACATTGCAACAGTTGCATAGGCTACAACAGGACCGCCGGTTTCGACTGTCCGCGAGTCTCTCAGTTCAGCTGTTGTTTGAAGACAGCCTGTTTTCCTTGCAATGTTGGTTGTTGTGGGAGACTACAAATAGGCTCAAATCAATAAATGTTTTATGTATATTACACATAACTGTAAATCTACCTGGAGGCATCTTCAACAAGAGGACGAAGGGAAACTCTGTATTGTCATACATGCAAAGATAAATTATATACCAATGTACCAGAACCAGTCAGTATGTTTGAAGCAAATGTGATTACCAAAGACTATGGGCTTGGTGCCAACTTTGCTATATTTCCCAAGAACTAATTTTATTCATCTACATTGTAGTTATCAAAAAGGGAAAGCTACAGCATGCTGCTGTTTGCGATGTCAAATTTAGAATGGAATAGACAGAATATTTAATAACATAATGCAAATGACTACTTAGAAAGCTGCATGGTACTCCCAAGTTTTAAGAGCTACTGCTAGTTTTCAATAGAGTGCATTAATTTTGCATTGATTTCAAAATGTTGCTGCAGTTAGTTATCTCAGTCAAGACATCCCAGTATAAATTATCTGAGATGCAGGTATGTACTGATTATTCTTAATTTAGTTGGTTAGTCAGTGCGAGTTGACATGAAGAAGTGCTGTGAAGACTGTTTTTAATGTTAAAATCATTACATGATCATTATGTTGTTGACCTCAAGACTTACAGAGAATAATCAATTTTGAACTGATGGATACTTCAAACAACCAGTATTGCACTGTTCTGGGTAAAGAGATCCTTTTACGCAAGTTACATTGATCCTTAAACTTCAACAGAGGTGCAATAGAATACACAATGAAACTATGAGCTATTCATTCCTTGCCAACATTCACTGTGTATCATAGATGATTTGTCACCGCTTTAAGAACATAAAAATCACAACCAGATATAGTTTACTTGTAGTGTTTTTTGTACTGTTGTGCTGTTTTTTAGTTTTTTTGTGTGCTTGTCAGCACTTTGCAATTCAGTTGAAAAAACATAGCTTGGAATTCAGTTATTATTTTCAAGTAGATGTAAGTCACATCTCCCATCTCCCAGTCGATGCCAATCATATCAATTAATCGATTGATATACACCGAATGCAAATATGGCGGACCACTCGGTCGTCGCCCTGGACGAGCTACATGAAGCTACATGAAAGCGAGGTTAGTAAGTCTTTGTGTTTTGCTTTGAAGTTGCTTCCACAGACAACTCTTGCTTTGTCGTCGATCTGTTCTGTTTTATTTCGCTGTGCCTACGAGTTGCTGTGTTTCTGAATGCGACGAGAAGGGATAGAAATCTTCCACCGTTCACCTCTAAGGGAAAATAGTGGATCATGCAATGCAATTCGTTGAGACGAAGAAAAGGAGTTCACGATCGCCGCGGGAACTAAAGGTTGTTTGCTACGTCTTAGGATGGAAGATCTCAGAAAAATCGTTTAAATGACGAGCTTATGTGGTGTCTGGTGGTGTTCCCACACGATTTTCATGGCCAATATCCTCCCCAAGTTAAAGGAAGCTCTTCTTGAATGATATCCTCTGTCTCAAATGAAGAAGTTATTTGCGTTCGCGTCCACTCGCA
>JAHPZR010014470.1:0-5000 GCA_019787425.1 Platygyra sinensis | reverse complement strand
CAAGTTGTGTTAACTTCGATGGACGATAACAACGCAGAATAGCCGGAAAATAAATGCCGTAGCACAGATGTTTTGTTGGACTTTGTTCTGGACCCAGGGGTTCTGTACTATTGTGGAAGTTGTTAATGTTTAAGTTGTGACGTCATGAACGAAATTCAATGCGAGCCGACTGTTAGATATAAAAACAACAGCACGAACCATTTTTTAACCGAGAATCTTCTTATTTTTAAATTCCTGCTTACCAGAATTTTGTTATCCCAGAAATCCCGAAAATGTGCCACCCCATTCTAGTAACTCTTCTAAAAATGTAACCCCATTATAGTCAATCCAGTCGTGAAAATGCGACCCTATCCAGCGGCACATCCCCATTAGCCCCTTATAAGGGAGTACACCCCCCCCCCCCGGGATATTTATATACTATTCTTTAGTTATGACGTTGAACTTTGTATGATATTTGGACGGCATTAAACACTCAGGCTCCTTAGTTCGAGCTGCACACCCATTCCCGTCTCTTAGTCGTGAATATAAATAGGAACTTGTGATTGGGGTTCGTCATTATGTGCTTCGCCGGTTCTGACTTCCATTGATAATATATCTGAATGCTCGTACACACAAAATTTAATTAAACTAAACGACAAAACCATACATCCGTTGCATGTCATTTATCAAAGGCGCATGTAACATACTTTGGTGAAACAGCACGCAACCTGGACAAAACAGACAAAAGCCTAAGCTATCAAATCACCCGACGTCATGCAGATTTTACTCTGAAGATGATCGAAAAGATTGAAAACGTTAAGTAAAATTTTAACAGCTTTTAACTTTCTGTTAAATGTTTGGGAATATTAATTCTACAGCAATAACATCTTACACATGTCATTTGTTGCAGATGTCAACCGAAAAATGTCATGAGAAAGATTAGCTAGCACTTCTGTTGATTGGTCTCTCGATCGGTGAAATATAAACAATGATATGCTACTTTCTCCCCAGTATCACATAGTGTGAGGGTTACAGAACTCCACTTTCTCGTCGTATTCATCATTCAGTAAAAACTAAACATGAATGGCACAGCAGAAGCTAACACTAGTTCAGACAACGCCACTGTTTCATCAAGAGTTGTTCCATCCACGGCAGAAGGCATCGCATTGTGCACCGCTTTTATTTTTTCATTTGTGTTTATTGTTGTAGGAAACTTGCTCACCATTGCTCTGTTTGCAGTAAACAAGAGACTCCGCAAGAGAAGTTTGTTTCTAGTCATAAATATGGCGTTTGCTGACCTGATGTTAGGAACTGTGTCGTTGCCTATCTACATTTACGATGTTGGGAGACGTTTTCAGCTTTGGAAAGGTGGTTGGTCGATGTCTCTGAAAATTTTCTACACAACCGTTGATGTATTTTTCTCCCAGGCGTCGTTAATTTCTGCAGTTTACATATCAGTCGAGAGATTTTACGCCATTTACTGGCCTTTTAAGCACCGAACACTATCCATGCGAGCATACCGTATTGTTATTGTTACTCTGTGGGCTCTGACTCTCCTTATCGCTACCAGCTGGACTACATCTTACCTTATTTCCTACAAACGCGCTGTGTTTGTGTGGACGCCATACGTCTTGATTCTGATATTCATCATATGTGGTTGTAACAACTGCATTTGGAGAAAGTTTCGACATGAAAGTATTGCTTCACAACAGCCAAACAGAGACTTGCTGAACAAACGCTTAACAAAGACCTTGATGCTTGTAGCTATTCTTGCTTCGCTGTCGTGGCTCCCTTTAGTTACTTTCAACTGTTTAATCTATGTCTTTGATGTTCAGATACCAAGAAAATTTTATGACCTGGTGAACATTATAAATTATTCCAATTCGTTTGCGAATCCAGTTTTGTATGCATTAAGAATACCTGAGTTTAGAGAAGCCGGGGCGTTGTGCTTTTTAAGAAAACCAGCGGCGCCAAACATTGAAGATACTTTAAGTCGAAATAAGGAGGCGCTTGCAATTGTTTTAAAGCCAGTGGGAGAGTTAAGAACATCACGAACGGAAACCAATCATCTACAGCTAGCGTTTGAACAGGAAGTGCTCGATACCAAACTTTAGAAACCCCTCCCTGGGCCGGGATCACGGTTCGAAAGGAGGTTAATGTTAACCCTGGACTAAACTTTAACTGCAGTATTATTTTTTTTGTTTAAAAATGTTTTTCACCTCTAAGGTTTGGTGTAGTTTAAGATTACTAGGGCTCAAAGGTGAAGGGCAAACAATATAAACAGAACACCTCACCAAAAAGCTACAAAACTAAAATCAAAATTCTCGCTTACCCTGGGTTAGCTTAATCGGCTTTGAACAAGCCGGCCCTAGTGAAGCAACGTTAACACTTTTGGAGTATGTAATGTTGGAGTATTTAATATAAATCTAATTATATATAAATTACTATTGCTATCCTAGAATGTAATATTTTGCAAAAGCGATAGTCAACAGTTTGAATTCGTAGATGTTGAGTCCTACTTTCTGTACACAACCCTTAACCACAACTAACACAGAAGAGATCGAATTTAACCTACAGGAACATGTCAAAAATTAACTCCAGACTCTTAAAGCTTTACAGGTTTTCACACACATGCACATTTCGTACCCGTATTAATTTTGACGGTTGATCAAAATATGTAATTTAAGCAAAAGAAAAAATAAGAACACTTGTCAATAAAACCGCATAAATGGGAACACATTGATGTTGAAGATTGAAATCTTTACTTTAGTCTTTAGATCTTAACTATCTGATGTTATTTCTGTTCAAACATAAAGAGTTAGTTCTTGTAGTTGAACGCTTTAATTACGTTGATAAATTTTGTATTATCTTTATCGGATCTTCAATATGGTTGCGGAATTCATAATAGGGATTTCTTCCGAATTCCGTATTATCATATACGTCTCTCAGAAAAAGATTGACTAGTGCTTCGATTGCTTAGATATGGAGTATTTATTGCACCGTTGCCCAGAAATTCTTGTCATTGAGAAATATACTGGTCATGTATGTTAACACGATTTGCAAGTTCAGATGTGTGTTTCGTAATTGATCTTGTTTCGTTTGTATATTTTGATGAACGTTTTCTATTTCTCTTACATTAGTGTCTTTATTCGTCGGAGATAAGTGCTTTTTTAATCGAGAAATTCCCTTTTTCACAAAAAACTATTTGTTTAATTCTCATCGACTCGCCGCTTTTATGGCGACCAGCGTGGGCGACAGGAACTCAGCAAAACAAAACCGATCATAAGGACTTCCAACAGCTAGCTGCTGTCATCTAAAATTAGCTTTTCAATAAATTTCCTGCTTATTGCAGAGAAGCTAAATAAAAACGTGAAATGTCCATTACTGTAGCCGTTTCAAATCGCCTTATATATTGCAATGTTTAGCCATGCAGGCCCAGTGACCAGTTCCTTAAAAAATACTAATATAAGGTGTAAGCTATAAGATCCTAAAATATACGATTTTCCAAAGAGGAATTCAATCACATTTATTATGAGTGGTGTATATCAAGGAAAAAGTTGACTACATCTCACTTGGTGCCGTCAAACGAGGTTAATCATACTCCTACGGCTTTTGGTATTAGCTGTTTCCTCGTCACGTCTGAAAATTGAAGGCATCGCACGCTACGCTCTTACACCTTGCTTTCACATGACAAATATAATAGCTTTATGAGATATTCTAGCGCTTCTTTGTTTAGAATTCTCGTGTTATCCTTCCTGGATCATAAATCGCCGGTTTTCAAGGGAGGTCATCATCAGTTCCAAAGAAGAAATTATGAGTCCTTCTGAAGTTTTAGTTTCATCAGATGTAAGACCATCTAATGATTTGACGTTTAAGGGTTTCTCCTTAAATAATCAGTAGAGCTTGTTTGAATTTCCAAGTTTATCGGTTGCATGGCATTACAATGGCGAACCGATAATCCTCTCCGAGTAGGCGAAAAATGAGTTATTGTTCAAGTTTTCGTTAACTAAACACTTCTGGCTATAGAAGAAGTATCATTTTCAATGTGTCGGAGCTTTAGAGTAATAGCTTTCGGTTTCAACGAGAAAACTCAATGGCAGATGTTTCCGTTACTTTAAGGCTGCCATGTTTGTTTCCCTCCCAGGGGCTCACACATGACAGCTCCATACAAATTAACTTCATCGACAAACATACTTTTCATTCGTTGTGCTTGTTCATAGCTTTCTGACGTTAAGTTTGTTTATAGTTTTCTCTCCTCGTGTTTGTGCATAATTTTCCCTCGATTTGTTTGTACATATAATTTTTTTTTTCTCGCTGTGTTCGTACCTTCTTTTCTCTTGTCTCCGTAGTGTTTGTTAATAGTTTGCTCTCGTTGTGTTTGTTAATAGCTTTTTTAATGGTGGTCACTGGCGTAATGAGCTCATAATCTTCAAAAATGGTGATCCTCGAATGAAGTGGGAAAGGTTAACTTGAGCGAAGTATAACATATCACTTATTATTTGCCTTTCTTTATAATAGATATCCTTGGCCGGAATGGTGAAATTTGTTATTATCTTGACAATATATTAAGAGACAAATTATGTCACGTAACCTGTTTTACTATTTATCTTTAAAACGACACATCATTGTTAATTATTCCGGCCAGAACCATATAAGGGACAACAAGACAACTGCCATAAAATTTCAATTTATATCGGTTATATGGCATCTCACCACCCCATTCTCAAATTCTACTTAATCCAATGAAACATTCATGACAGGTCACGTGACCTGCCAAACGTGTGTTAACGTCATTATGTTTTACATTGTGGTCAAGTTTGAAGGGGTTTTAATGAACCACTGAAAAGTTATGGGTGTTCTAAACTTTTTACAAATTAGGCTATGACCAATGGTAATGCTTCAGACGGCATCAGAAGGCATCGCATTGTATTTTTCTTAAATGCTGTTAGAAACATGCTCACCATAATTTTGTTTGCGGCAAATCGAAGACTTTGTTCCGATTTTGCAAGAGTCAAGGCTAA
>JAHPZR010014469.1:15000-17069 GCA_019787425.1 Platygyra sinensis | reverse complement strand
CATTCCTATTATTTTAAGGTACCCCAAACGACAACTTCCCGTAGTCGCCGCCTCACGGTCATACGTTTCATAAAACCCCCAATGAAGTCTATATTTTCTGAAAGCATAATAATTGCAGATTCCGATTGTTACTTGAGATAAGGCAAGAAATAAAACCCTTTCCTAAAATAGCGATCATTTCCCAAAAGTATGTAGTTTTACAAATTGAGTTCGTTTCCGGTCAGAATTTAACAGGAGAAAGCGAGCGACATCGCTACGTTTTCTTCGCACCTTGACCTAAAAAACAGTGTCGGGGAATTTTGATTACTTGTCTGGTTTGTTTTTTATTCGCTGTTAAACTTCAAGTTTTTGTAAAACACCCATTACCTTCGCTTAAATACTAATTACTTTCGAAGGAGGCCAAAAATAAAAATTCCCCGGCACCGTGTTTTTGCCACATTATCGGGCAACATTCTTGCCAAATTTCAGCGAAAAAGGATGAAAACTCGCTGTAAACGAACTGAAAACGTATGCCTCATTCGTTGAAATTCCAGTTTTGAGAAATAAAGCAAAATGTACTTTAGGGCGTTTTTCCGGTATAGGGAGATTAGATCTCAAAACGTGTGAAAAGTAATAACCTGTTGATCGATAAAGTGAGGGCTCCTCTTACTTAGAGGCTCCTTAGACAATAGAACTCGCATTTACAAATCATGCCGCAAAGAGGTCTTAGGACCTGTTTACATGGAGGTGGGGGACCCCAGGTAGGTGAGGTAACCCGCCTAGGTGGTGTAACCCGCCTCTCCATATAATCTCTCATTTTGATTTGATCATGTTTACATGATAGGTGGGGTAACCCTGTCAGCCGGGGTCGCATTTTGCCATGTAAACGACTCAAGGTGGGGTAACCCGCCTAGCC
This sequence comes from Platygyra sinensis, assembly GCA_019787425.1. Classification (NCBI taxonomy): domain Eukaryota; kingdom Metazoa; phylum Cnidaria; class Anthozoa; order Scleractinia; family Merulinidae; genus Platygyra; species Platygyra sinensis. Next base: position 16,174 of record JAHPZR010014469.1, on the reverse strand, counting down.
GGGTCGAAATCATGTTACATTTGCAACAACGTCTAGTAACGTCACCCCGGGACCCGGGGTTGAAAGTTTGCATGTAAACACGGGCCATTTTTCGACCACAGCTAGGCGGGTTACCTCACCTACCTGGGGTCCCCCACCTCCATGTAAACAGGCCCTTAAATGCTGTTTCTGGCGGGAAATACCAACAAAGCTCTCTGTTCCGCCGCTACACTCGCTGTTTTGGACGCACTGGATGCAATAACTTCACGATGCCGAAGGCCAAAACTAAAGGATCGATGGAGGAAGCAACGGAAATTTGAACGGCGAATCCGCACTGAAAAGAAACCATGCTTTTGGACATGAGAGTATCAGGGTAAGACCGTCAGTTTTACTGTATACATTAGTTGGCTAGTCAGAATGTCAGCGAAGTGCGTGCGTAACCTCGGCCGAACAATCGACCGTGTATCGCCAAAAAAGTATTGTAACAGTTTTTCACTCCAGGCTCGGTGTTTTCTGGATCTTCCACAAATGAGGGCAAATGAATGACTACGGTGAATCTTCTATAATAATAATGACATGGCGCCGTAAAATGCTGGAAATACATTTTGTGAAAACTGGGAGCCTCGCAGGGGAACTGCTCTCAAAAGGAGCGGCTGCGACTCAAAACTGTTTAGAAAAGACGACAGCGCGTAATTGGGAATATAGGACAAATGTAAATGGGCGGTTAGCAGTCGACTGGTTATTCCGTGAGTATTTTGAAACAATTGGAAGGTTTTGATATATAATAATGCACACTTTGGCTTCTTTACGTGCCTTTTAATGGCACTTTAATTGATCATGACAACTCGCTGACAGCTTCCAATTAGAGATAATTTATTCATAAAATTGTTTTTTCCTTGTAACTTTGTCTAGGAGAAACCTTTTTTCGCAGAACTTTTTGCAATTAAAAGAACTCAATGGCATGTACTTGGGGATATCAATAACTAAAATTTGGCAAAATTGTCGATTTTGGGGTACACTGATACCTTAAACACTGAGTTGCCTTGTTAGAATTTAACTGATCACAAAATCGGCAAGACAGGGCCTCAAAGACCTCAAAGGCGGCGGTCTTTAAGCTGCTCTGACTGTCAAATAAATAGCCACCTTCCAAGAGGCAGTTTATTTCTGCCTTTTTTCAAAAGATATGCACACTACT
>JAHPZR010014469.1:0-10000 GCA_019787425.1 Platygyra sinensis | reverse complement strand
CGCCGCCATATAGTATACCTAATCTATGTCAGCAATGCTCAAGTGTTGACAGAATCTGTCAAAATTGACCAATCATAGGGTATACCAGATCCTGGTACACCGGGACGATCTTTTGTTAAGTTTTCACAGACGCGTTTTCTCTCTTCCTCTCGCCGCGCTGTTTTTTTTTATAGATATATTTTTTCACTCGCTGTTTTCTACACTGCGGCCTGACTAACTGAACGCCTGGAAGAGACTACATGGGATGAGGCCACAATTCTCAGGCAGCTAAGGAAGATTCTGGAGGCTTGGGAGATTAATTGCGCGAAAGACCCACTCAACCGAGACGTCGGGGCGTTACTCCCCAAGGAGTATTTCTTCACTGGACTCGCGCTAACAAGAGAAAATGACACATGTCTTGAATTTTAATCAGCGTCTTGTTTATATCTGTGCTTTTGTGTAGGTTTTTCTTGAAAGAGAAAAGAGGTCCATGATTGCGACCGAAACGTCTGGAACATTTTTATTGTAAATGACTTCAGCACCACTTTTAGCCACCAGTGTAACTTAATTTGTATTTTCAAATATTTTTAAATGTACCCACCTAGTGAGAAACCCAGTTTTGCCACTGGATCTGTTTTTCTTAAAACTACAATTCTCAAATGTTGTCTTTAGCAAGGATCATCGACTCCCAGCAATCTACTGGAGAGGGTTAAGGCAGTATGGGTACCATGTGTGTTCCGAGTGAGACCTTCTGTCCCACCTCAATGGCCGTAAAGTGAAATATTTGTTTTTTTACAGAAAGGTACTGGAGACAAGAGTGTAGACATGGCAACAACACAGAAGCTGTCAATCTTTTTCTCTTGTTAAAGGAAAACACTGCCACAATACTCTGAAGATATTCTCTATTGACTGTTTCAATTTCCTTATTTGCATAATACAAAAACGTAACAATCTCTAAACAGGATATTTCAAAATGAAAATGCCATTCTTCTATACCTTAAGAGCCTTTCAAACAAGCAGAAATTATTTTGAATTTATTGCATGGAATCATTGGATTTTTTTACGATTATAGGAAAGGGGGACTTAGCATGCGCAATAACTGAGAGACTAAAAGAGGCGATCACTAAATGAAACATGCCCTTAAAGACTTGGTAGACGGCTATTTTGCCCTCAAGCTTAAAAGTAACTTTGCAGTTAGTGATGGTTGGCTGTTGAATTGTCAACCGACATCACTGGCAGGACTCTCAGTACAACGAAGGAATTCCACCCGCTGTAAAGTCGAATGCAGGCACCTGTTCCGGCCATTAAACTTTGTACACAGAGAGCAATACATTATGACTTAAACTGAGATGTTTCAAGAAGAAAGTAGTATTCAAAAGGGTGAAACAGCGCTTCTTGCTACATCTAGTTTTATGGTCATAAACAACCATTAAGCGTAACACTGCTCACCAAAATGCATGAAATCGAATGTTTTGCAACATACAATTTCAAAATTTTTCCTTAGGAGCGTTCGCGCGGATCCCGTTTGGTTAGCTTCCTCCTTTCGTGTGAATTGGTTCTCGCCTTCATGCCGCCCGTTATGCTTTATTTGACGCATAAGAAAACTTCTGCCATTAACCCTTATCAGGTTTCGGGAAGACACCGATCAATAGACTGCAACATGGTTCCTTTTACCTCAGTATCATAGTGAATTTTTTTTTTTTTTTGAGATGACCGTTACCAGCACTATAAAAGTCAAAGATAAATATGTGTCTGAAGATTGTGAGTGAGGATCACAAAATTTATCAGTAGCTATGAAGGGGATACTTCATTAAAATTTAATTTTAATGGGGTATCAGCAAAATTTTACTGATTTTATCCGAATATCCTACTCGCCCCACCCCCTCCCCTCCTTAAGCCATATATTATCACCGGTCCCTACAAATTGCAGTTTTAGCAGCCAAACTTGAATTTTTGGAACAAAACGGCGTGAATGACGCTGAACTTCAATTAGCTTATAGAACTTGTGATGTCACTATTTGTAAACACGGAGAAGGCTTGATGGATTCCCTCTTGCTTTCACTTGATATATTCAAGTTTTCCTCTTGATACTAAACATATTATAGAATTGGGGAAAACCAAAGAATTTTAATTCGTCGGGTTGAATGCGGAAGGTTTAAAAAATATAGCACACTTCGGGAACACGATGGGAGACTGTGTTAAAGACGAGAGTGGCATTTTGTATTGCGTAACCGCAAGAAGACGTCTCTAACATTCAGCCTGGGAATAAAGTTTGGATTGTCGGGTCTATCTACTGGTATATAAAAGAATGAATTTATCCTCAAATAAATGGACTACAGAACTCTACACCCTTTCTCCTTTGTGTTCATTCAACAATTGAACTGTTTATCCATGCGCATTAGGACTTGTTCCAATGCTAATTTTTTCCACTTATTTTCTTAAACTGCGCGCAGCGGCATACCAGTTGACTTGGTCGAACCATGGTTGGTATTTTAGCGAGACGCATTTCAGCCGAAATACCCATGGCGAGATCAAACGAAGCACACCATCCGAATCCATTAGGTCTTTACGATACCCAAATTCGACCAAATGAGCATGGTATCGTAGCCGTATGAGGTTAGTGGCTTGATATCTCTTGATATCGAGACAGTAGACACTCTTTCTGATTAGCTCGTTAAGAATTTGGATATTGTATTGTAAAGTTAGATAAAAAGATCTACTCACAGGTAATTCAGCTCGGTATTGTTGCGGATACCTTCAGGTAAGTCTTTCAGCTGGTTGTTTTCCAACCCCCTACCAACCAAAAATCACATTTATTGTAAATTGCAGGATAAAAAGAAAATTTAAGAATGTGTGTTAGGAGGTTCAATTCTTAATATAGAACACCACGGTACAGAAAACAAGAACAAAAAATAAAAATGGGCAAACAAAACTCTCTTATCCAATACTTCCCAAATGTGGGATCTCTTTTATTTGTGGCACCTCTCCTATTTAGCTTAGACATAAGAGATTGGAGGAGACGGTAGCAGAGGGTCCGCGTTGATTTAATGATGAATGTATCTTACATTGTACGCAAGCGTTTTGAAAGGCAACAATCATCTAAATAGATGATCTTACTGAGAAATTATTGAGGAACAGTTCGGTGGGCCAATTATATGGATAGATAACTTGTTCATTTTAACCATGTCTTGTCCGTATCGATCAAAAATATGACATTTACATATATATTTTTGTCCTTCTGCGAAATCTTGTGCCAAATGAGCATGATATGGTAGCCACATCAGGTGAGTGACTTTATATCGAGACAGTAGGCACGGCTTCTGATTGGCTGATTGGGAATTTGGATATGGTAATGTAGGCTAGATGATGAGTACTTACAGGATCGAAAGCTCGGTATTCTCACGAAATATACCCTCAGGTAACTCTTTCAACTGGTTGTTTCCCAAGTACCTGCCAATAAAAAATGACAATCAGTCTCAATTGCACAATAAAAATAAAAGAAAGAGTTTGTGCTAGGACGTTCCATTCATGGTATAGAATAACAGCGTACAGAAAACAAGAACAATGAAAAATAAACATGACAAAAGAAAACTCTCTTATTAACTAATTCCCATATTGTTTCCCAGTTTAGAAAAGTCTGAGATCCTGAATTGTGGAATTTCTTTCATTTGTAGTACTACTCCTATTTAGCCTGAGACATTAGAGATTGGATCAGAGGGTAACGAAGGGGATTTAAGTTTGGCTTTATCTTACACGGCAATCGTTTTAAAGGCAACAATCGCCGAAGCAGCTTTCCGTTTCGTAAACGGTCGATGGCATTTTCGCGACACTTAGAAATTTTTTTTAACTGTGAACGAATTTTTCTCTTCTAAATTAAAGAAAAAGGAAAATTTGCCACCTAGTAACCACCTAGTATCGAACCCGGGACCTCTGTTTCTTGACATCCCTCTTAAACCACTACACTGCCAGGTTGATCCGCCAAATCTCCCCAAAATCTAATTATAAATCGTGACATTCTTAAACACTAATAATAGAGTTGCCCCAAACATCAAATAAGAGCTAACCGCAAGCAAACCAGTGTGAATATGAACAATTAGGCATTTGGTGAGTGCATTTTACTCCATCAACAAATTATAACCAGTTTCTACCTTGTCCAGGCCTAAACTAAAGCAGATACGGCATCATTCATTCTGAAAGTCTTGGTTACCAATAATGGTATCGACCGTTAAAAATGGCATCGACCGTTTACGAAACGAAATCAGAATCACCGAAATTGATGATCTTACAGAGAAACTGTTGAGGAATTGTTCGTTGCGCCAATTATATGGATGCATAACTTATCCATGTTACCCTTGTCTTGTCCGTCGCCATAAGCACTGTCTTCAAAGAGTGATTTAACTAGTTTTATTTCGTTACTACGCTTACATTAATTTGTCTTTGTGTGAATTTTGAGACGAATTTGTTAAAAATATTTCGAGTTTTTTCTTTCTGCTCTTTGATATTCAAATCAACTTTTCGTGTTTTTTGCCGATTTCGTTAGAAATGTATAGTTTATTTTGGCTTCATATGACCGTTCACAATAAAATTAACATTTTCAATTCGGATTTGTTGCACTCCATCTAAATACCTGCGTTGAACTACAGAAACAATTTTGTCGATCAATGATAAAGAAGTTGGTGTAAGAGAGCATAAAAGTTGCAAGATCAAATGCAGCTCAGTGATTATGTAAAAAGAATGTAATAACAAAAGTTCCAATCAGTTTATAACTGTTTCTGAACTAGACTTATACGATTGGTAACAGTTGCAGTAATATTTGACATCACTAAAATTCAATCTACAAAACTATTGATCCTCCTGAGATTTTACTTTCATGGTGTATAAGAGCAGCTGAGAACTAATCCTCATACAATTTTTTGCTCAGAATGGGTTCTTGGTTTTGTGATAGACACCCTTGAATTTGTAATCTTTTGCGTAAAGCGGCATTTACATGACGACCGAGAGGGCTATTATTTGGGTTTAAAAAGTGACTTATTTCGGAGAATTTGGCCGATCTTAACAGTTTATGTATTAAAAAAAATAGATTATTATAATGATTTTGAGTTCCTGAAGGAATAAATTAACGCTTTTGTATCAAAACTCAGTGACATATGCCTTTATTGGTTTCCGGTTATGCTAGAGTCCATACGGATGGGCTCCAGAATGACGTCGCCACACAAATCTCTAGATCTATGAATTTGGGTAAAACATTTCTCTGCATATCCTGCTGAAGAAAAATTACTGTGACCCGAATCTTTTCCAGGGACTTTGTATATTTACCTTCTTTCTTTTCTCAGATTAGGAAATTTATCTTTTGAACGGTTTTGATTTTTATTTCAATTAACCCTATGCGAAGTAAGTAACTGTTAATTATTTTTCTTCGATTTAACCGACTGGAAATTTGATGCACCGCCACCAGCCAAAAAATTAATCTTGGGTTTCGAGGCAAGAACCAAGGATTGTGAGTCGTTCGTTAGGAATAAAGGTCTAGAAGGTTTAATATTAACCTTTATAGATAAGTTATCAGCATTTTTTAACTAAAAACGGAACATCGTCTTCGCAGTTTTGTTTAGCGGAGACGGGTGTGCACTAGTTTCCTTCATGTTTGAAGTAGCTTCCTTCAAGAGACTATCAGTCTCTTGGTTTCAATATATATCCTTTATATAAAATGTTGAGGGTGCGAATAACATTCATAATCAAACTTTAAACGCTATTTAACTAGTAATTTTTTTTCACGTTCATTTAGAGTTTGCTATTACACGGACTTTTCGCTATAAATTATAATTTTGACACTATCCCATAAGTGATAAATTTGCATTTAACTTAGTAAACCGGTGCGGTGCGCGAAAAACTTGCTTCTATTTTATCGTTGTCCTCTTTTACTCGACCGGCCAAAGCAGTTAATTGGACACAGTCTTTTACTCGATCGTTTTGTGTGGTCTGTAGGTTGATCGAGGACTCAAAAGACAACACAGGTCTTTTCTATTCGTACGACGCTGGGGAAAATAAAAATAAATGACATTTCTGCTTGAATGCGTTTTACGCCTGAGCGAGCATTGTTTTCCATTGTTTGTGTGAGATAATTATTCAAAATTGGGTCCGTTTTAATGCTCGCAGGAGTTTCAAAATCAGTCAACCATTCTGCCGAACGGTCTCCGACAGGCAAATTTGCAGAGTTTGAGGAGTGCTTTCAGAAAACCGCATTTCGATAGTACTTGTAGGCGTCGTAAACCAGCGAAAATTGGCAGGACTTTTCCTGACATCCGGTCCTAACTTTTCCATATGATACCCGTCAACTTAACTGATCAATTCTTCGGAATATTCCGCTTGAAGAACAGCTTCCATACGAGAAAGCTCCCAAAATAGACTATTTTCAAAGCAAATTTGATAATACTTGTAGTGACCTTAAAGTGCCCATGAAATAAAATTTTCGTCTACTTTTTTATTTTAAAATATTGAAGTCTATGATACTCTGATTCGTAATTTTCCAGTTAGGGCTTCGGACAAGCGCGTACGAATTTTTCCTCGAGCTTCAATGTTGGCCAATTCGAGTAAAAATGTGCGACATTCCGCGCGCGGTCAAAATATGCAAATTAGTGCGCTTAACGTCATAAGGTGTGTAAAACCTTCAAGCGCATCAAAACATCTGAGAGGAATAAGCGAAGGAGTGGGAAGTTTTTCGTTACCGGAGGGCCTGTTTTAGTGAGCTGCGAAACACCACTTACACGGAAGGCACTGTCTTGCTTATATTTTTGAAAGCCGAAGTCAAAAGAGCACATTGTTAGCGATTTGTTCTGATACACCGGCCCAACTGCAAAGCGACGAATGCGTCCGTGTTGTTCCCTCCATTTCGAACAAAGTTTCTATCGACGGCTTTTAAACAGTAATGATCCTCTGCAATGGAGATGTCTCAATAAAGATTAAGTGGTGGTACTCTCAAGTCTTCACACGAACAGGAACAAACTGAAAGGGAGCGGAGATTTCATTTGAAATAATATTGGCCTCACAACATTGTGATTTGTGTGATTTTGCAGGCACGCATGATTTCAGCTGATGATTTCTTGCAGACTTGTAACATAACATTTATGTTATCAGGACATGTTAGCACGATAATCCTAACGTGAGAATGCGATCGCAAATACAGGGTAATTTGTTTCAACAGAGCTTTTATAATAACTCAGAGCCGAAAAATATAACAAATCCGTGTTTGCCTCGGGTTTACCTATACCGTTCGTCAAGATGTTGATATAGCAGGCGCGGCTCCAGGGGAGGTGAAATGGATGAATTTTCAGCCCCCTTTTTCTGAGCCCCCTTCTTTCTTTCTTTTTCTTTTCTTTTTTTTTTTTTTTTCATATCCTTCAAATATTGAAAGAGGGTCTGGATGGGGTTAACTGACAACTGACAAATGGCCAAAATTTTAACTGACAACTGACAAATAGCCTAAAATTTAACTGACAACTGACATTTGTAGAGGTTTTTACTGACAACTGACAAAAGATCTTATTGCCCTAAATATCCTTCAAAACCCATTGTAAATAACAATGTTTTACTCTTTTCGTCAAGCAAATGCACGTTTTATATTAATTCTTAGCAGCAGGACGCTTGAGTGTCATATTTCGTTAACAATTTACTGTATGACCCATGTCCATCAGGGTCATTTCACCTATGATCTCGAATTTACACACTCACACTGAGCAGTTCCGAGCACGCGCCAGCTTACATGATGGCTGCCAATGCTGGCGTTATTAAAGCGATTGTAAGCTTTTACCACGTTAATTCGGATACGGCATTCGAAAGACATAGAAGCTGGGTTTTATCGAAACCGGACAGGAAAAGTGATAAATTCGCCATCACAAAGGACGGCCAGTGGAAGCTGGAACTTCCAAGTATGCCGGCTGGATGACTCCGGGAAGTGAAATGAACAGTATGTATTCTCATTAGGGCTTGTGTATCTGTTTCATGTAGTGGTGTAAACATAAGCATGCAAGTTAGCCCAGAAAACCTTCTGGGTACTGCTACGCTTTCACGCTTTCGGAATATTTTCGCTCTTGTTTTCACGTAATACACTAATAACATTTATTTTTCTTGAAATTATTTATGTTATAATTACAATGGCCTTACACATGTATGACTACAGGTTGTATGACTACTAAAGGTGTTGCTTTTCAACAGCTTTCCTGGAGCGATCATTACACGACAGATTTTTGTGGTGTCGGTTGATTATAAGTAAATTCATGCATTAAAACACGCAGTACATCAACTAAAAACACACATTACATCAACTAAAAACACAACATTATAGAAACCAAACACTTCACACCTTCAAATGAAATACTAACTCACTGATGATTGTACGCCGAGCAAGTCACTGGGCTTATTTCCTGCTAGTCTGTCCACAGACTCTCTATTTTGTCCAGAGTTCGTCGAGGTCACAAACAAAATAGAAACTGCGGAGGATTTGAAAGCGCGCGAACGTAAGGGGGTGGTCGTGGGGAAAGACAAATGTATTCTTTTCTGCGCCCGCTTTGTGGCCACTGTCGCCCTCCGCGCTCTCGCGCGCTCGCTCACGCGCTCTCGAAGAAAATAACTCTTTCCAAAACATAACGGTCTGTGGACAGACTAATTTCCTGCGATTTTGCTCACACAAAATATTAATTCGTATTAAAAGTTTTACTATACTCGTACAAATTGGTGCAACTATGGGATTGACTAGCCTAAACGATCAGACACTGAAACTGCTACGAAAGAATTGGTAAAGAAATATCGTCCCGTGAGGCAAAGGACAATCCGGGAGAAACTACAAAGAACAAAGCTGGGGCTTTACCACCAGCAGTCTACTCGAGCGAACAAAATTGAAATAGAGTGGACTCGATGGAGCGGGACTTGGGAAAGATCTTAACACTGAGGAACCGATAGTTTTTACCATGGATGAAGAAGAAAAAGAAGAAGACCTATTCGTTCATGTCACATCCGAGGGTGAAGATTCCCCACAAGTCTAGTTGCAGTGGCAGTTGCTGAAGCGCGATCCCCGCCAGATCAATATAAAACCGCCGACTCAGGAGATGACTTTCGTAATAGGGGAGGACGAAGATATTGCGCCTGTTACCGTTTCAAGATCTGGGCGGCCAATACGTGCCGATTGTCGGCTTGATTTGTAATTAACGTAAGGTATATATATGTTTCATGTTTCATGTTTCACTGGAGAAACGCGACTGTTTAGGTGAGTAGAATATTCCCTGATCACTTTATGCCAGCCAGTCACGATTGAGCCATTGATAAACAACACCCAATCAAATCAAACGAACAAAAAAAGAAAGAACTCTTCCGATATTTGTTTGTCTTTCTCAAGATATACTTGAAATATTTTGAAGGTGAACTTTGATGAGCTAAGGGTCTAAGGGTTAGAGAGGAATGTTGTGCTCGGGCAAGCAGGAGAGTAACGATGGAAAGACGCTTGTGATGAATTCAACTCCAAATTTGAAAAAAAAAAAAAAGGTTATTAGTGTAGCAATTTTCAAATTAGTGATGCAATTTACATTTACTGTGCCTTTTGAGCTAAATTTTGGATAAAAAAGAAATAACTAAATTACTTAGGGCGCGTTTGTTTGGGATATTCCGGAATAAGAATATATTCCGGAATATATTCCGGCTATTCTGCTCCTGGGAGCAGAATAGCTGGAATGGAATCCAGGTATTCCGGAATGAGAATAGCTCCCAAACAAACGCTCACTCGCATTATTCCAATTATTCTTATTCCGGATTGATTCCAAACGAACGCGCCCTTAACTAATTATTAACAGCATATTAACTGACAACTGACAAATGGCCTTAAATTTAACTGACAGCTGATAAATGGCCAAAATTTTAACTGACAACTGACATTTGTATCCCCCCATCCAGACCCTCTTGAAATAATATTTGATTTCTCTGACATTATTAAAAAAATTCACCCCCATTTCAAAATCCTGGATCCGCCCTTTAATAA
>JAHPZR010014468.1:10000-13208 GCA_019787425.1 Platygyra sinensis | reverse complement strand
CCTCACGGTCATACGTTTCATAAAACCCCCAATGAAGTCTATATTTTCTGAAAGCATAATAATTGCAGATTCCGATTGTTACTTGAGATAAGGCAAGAAATAAAACCCTTTCCTAAAATAGCGATCATTTCCCAAAAGTATGTAGTTTTACAAATTGAGTTCGTTTCCGGTCAGAATTTAACAGGAGAAAGCGAGCGACATCGCTACGTTTTCTTCGCACCTTGACCTAAAAAACAGTGTCGGGGAATTTTGATTACTTGTCTGGTTTGTTTTTTATTCGCTGTTAAACTTCAAGTTTTTGTAAAACACCCATTACCTTCGCTTAAATACTAATTACTTTCGAAGGAGGCCAAAAATAAAAATTCCCCGGCACCGTGTTTTTGCCACATTATCGGGCAACATTCTTGCCAAATTTCAGCGAAAAAGGATGAAAACTCGCTGTAAACGAACTGAAAACGTATGCCTCATTCGTTGAAATTCCAGTTTTGAGAAATAAAGCAAAATGTACTTTAGGGCGTTTTTCCGGTATAGGGAGATTAGATCTCAAAACGTGTGAAAAGTAATAACCTGTTGATCGATAAAGTGAGGGCTCCTCTTACTTAGAGGCTCCTTAGACAATAGAACTCGCATTTACAAATCATGCCGCAAAGAGGTCTTAGGACCTGTTTACATGGAGGTGGGGGACCCCAGGTAGGTGAGGTAACCCGCCTAGGTGGTGTAACCCGCCTCTCCATATAATCTCTCATTTTGATTTGATCATGTTTACATGATAGGTGGGGTAACCCTGTCAGCCGGGGTCGCATTTTGCCATGTAAACGACTCAAGGTGGGGTAACCCGCCTAGCCGGGTCGAAATCATGTTACATTTGCAACAACGTCTAGTAACGTCACCCCGGGACCCGGGGTTGAAAGTTTGCATGTAAACACGGGCCATTTTTCGACCACAGCTAGGCGGGTTACCTCACCTACCTGGGGTCCCCCACCTCCATGTAAACAGGCCCTTAAATGCTGTTTCTGGCGGGAAATACCAACAAAGCTCTCTGTTCCGCCGCTACACTCGCTGTTTTGGACGCACTGGATGCAATAACTTCACGATGCCGAAGGCCAAAACTAAAGGATCGATGGAGGAAGCAACGGAAATTTGAACGGCGAATCCGCACTGAAAAGAAACCATGCTTTTGGACATGAGAGTATCAGGGTAAGACCGTCAGTTTTACTGTATACATTAGTTGGCTAGTCAGAATGTCAGCGAAGTGCGTGCGTAACCTCGGCCGAACAATCGACCGTGTATCGCCAAAAAAGTATTGTAACAGTTTTTCACTCCAGGCTCGGTGTTTTCTGGATCTTCCACAAATGAGGGCAAATGAATGACTACGGTGAATCTTCTATAATAATAATGACATGGCGCCGTAAAATGCTGGAAATACATTTTGTGAAAACTGGGAGCCTCGCAGGGGAACTGCTCTCAAAAGGAGCGGCTGCGACTCAAAACTGTTTAGAAAAGACGACAGCGCGTAATTGGGAATATAGGACAAATGTAAATGGGCGGTTAGCAGTCGACTGGTTATTCCGTGAGTATTTTGAAACAATTGGAAGGTTTTGATATATAATAATGCACACTTTGGCTTCTTTACGTGCCTTTTAATGGCACTTTAATTGATCATGACAACTCGCTGACAGCTTCCAATTAGAGATAATTTATTCATAAAATTGTTTTTTCCTTGTAACTTTGTCTAGGAGAAACCTTTTTTCGCAGAACTTTTTGCAATTAAAAGAACTCAATGGCATGTACTTGGGGATATCAATAACTAAAATTTGGCAAAATTGTCGATTTTGGGGTACACTGATACCTTAAACACTGAGTTGCCTTGTTAGAATTTAACTGATCACAAAATCGGCAAGACAGGGCCTCAAAGACCTCAAAGGCGGCGGTCTTTAAGCTGCTCTGACTGTCAAATAAATAGCCACCTTCCAAGAGGCAGTTTATTTCTGCCTTTTTTCAAAAGATATGCACACTACTCGCAGCAATGTACAGATGATACTTCATTACTTCTGGTGCTAAGTAACTTTTTCAGGCTATGTTAGGAGCGATTCTTTTTCTTCTAAGTAAGGACGGAACTCGCTGCCATGTTGGCGCTTTTTTCCAATATTTATGAGAACAGGGCTTTGATATGTCCAGGATTGAACGCTTATGAGATTCAAATACCTTATGATAAACATCACAAGGTGTCCTCATTGGGTAAACGTCAGCAAAATAGACTATTCTGTCAAATATGAAGTAATTTTCATTGCGTACGAAGTGGAACGCAAGCCTAATTTTGTTGCGTGACTATGGAGAGTTGGTTGCCTTGCGTAAGGTTATAGCAGGAGGGAGGGGGTGACTCTATTGTTTTCGAGTATCTGTCAGAGACCGACTCATCACTGCCAGTGTGACGTCACATAGCAACAAGTCGAAGCTTCGCTCGGCTTGCCCAGATTTGGCGTCGGGACTCCATTGAATTCAAATAAAAGAGAATAACACAATCTATTATTGCGCTATTATTCACTAATTTGGCATAAATGTGCCAGCTTTGTAGTGGATATTGTCTGTGAGTAAAACTGTTTGTTGTTTTGTGTGCGTTTTTAGTTCCCAAATTTTATTGAAAACAAATTGGGTCAAGTGGGGTTACCGCCATCTTGACTTCCGGTCAAGTAAAGGCCACCCAAAACGCCCGCCGTTTTCTCTTCAAGTTTTCAACAGAAGTACCCATAATAGGAGGTTTTGTTCCTCTTTGATATAACTTTCCAGCCATCGTTAGTTTGTCTCAATGTGATCAGCCATTTTGCTCAACAATCCTTTTTGAGTTCGAGGGCGTACATGTCGGTTTGATTTCTCGCGTATTAAATTTTTGTTCGATTGGTGAAAGGTCAAGAGTGTCTATGTTTACCAGCTGTTAGCTGGTTGAATGCTTGTGTTTTTAAATTTTGTGGGGTAGATGACTGCCTGTGTGCTCCAGAAGGGCTAACCTTCGGAAAACACGGCCACGATTGCTTAACATTAAACGCCTGCTCCCGAAGTCCCGCAGTCAATAAATATTTGCATATGGAAACAAAAGGCAAAAACTTAATGTATGCACGACACAAGCGTGCTACTCATGAATATACCTCGTTCTAAAATTCTATCAGCCGAAACAAGCGCGCTACACATGAAAAGACTTCGTTCTATAATC
>JAHPZR010014468.1:0-5000 GCA_019787425.1 Platygyra sinensis | reverse complement strand
TGGCTGTTGAATTGTTCAACCGGACAATCAACTACGGCAGGACTCTCAGTACACACGAAGGAAATTCCACCCGCTGTAAAGTCGAATGCAGGCACCTGTTCCGGCCATTAAACTTTGTACACAGAGAGCAATTACATTATGACTTAAACTGAGATGTTTCAAAGAAGAAAAGTAGTATTCAAACGGGGTGAAAACCAGCGCTTCTTGCCTACATCTAGTTTTATGGTCATAAAACAACCATTAAGCGTAACACTGCCTCACCAAAATGCTATGAAATCGAATGTTTTACAACATACAATTTCAAAAATAATTTTTTCCTTAGGAAGCGTTTCGGCGCGGAGATCCCCGTTTGGTTAGCTTCACTCCTTTCGTGTGAATTGGTTCTTCGCCTCATGCCGCCCGTTATGCTTTATTTGACGCAGAAGAAAACTTCTGCCATTAACCCTATCAGGTTTCGGTGAAGGACACCGATCAATAGAACTGCCCAACAATGGTTCCCTTTTACCTCAGTATCATAGTGAATTTTTGTTTGTTTTCGAGACGACCGTTTACCAGCACTATAAAAGTTCAAAGATAAATATGTGTCTGAAGAGTGTGAGTGAGGATCCACAAAATTTATCAGTAGCTATGAAGGGGATACTTCATTAAAATCTAATTTTTAATGGGCGTATCAGCCATAAATTTTACTGATTTTATCCGAATATCCTACTCCGCCCCACCCCCATCCCCTCCTTAAGCCATATATTATCACCGGTCCCTACAGAATTGCAGTTTTTGCAAGCCAAACATTGAATTTTTGGAACAAAACGGCCGTGAATGACGCTGAACTTCCCAATTAGCTTATAGAACTTGTGATGTCACTATTTGTAAACACGGAGAAGGGCTGATGGATTCCCTCTTGGTTTCACTTGGATATATTCAAGTTTTCTCTCTGGATACTAAACATATTATAGAATTGGGGAAAACCACAAAGAATTTTAATTCGTCGGGGTTGAATGCGGAAGGTTTAAAAAAATATAGCACACTTCGCGGAAACCACGATGGGGAGACTGTGTTAAAGACGAGAGTGGCATTTTGTTATTGCGTGAGAACCGCGAGAAGTAAGTCTCTAACATTTAAGCCTGGGAATAAAGTTTGGATTGATCGGGTCTAATCTTACTGGTATATAAAAGAAATGAATTTATCCTCAAATAAATGGGACTACCAGAATTCTACACCCTTGCTCCTTTGTGTTCATTCAACAATTGAGACTGTTTCTCCATGCGCATTAGGACTTGTTCCAATGACTAATTTTTTTCCACTTACTTTTCTTAAAACTGCGCGCGGCGGCATCCCAGTTGACTGTGTGAACCATGGTTGGGTATTTTAGGCGAGACGCATTTCTAGCCTGAAATACCCATGGCGAGGATCAAAACGAAGCCACACCATCCGAACCATTAGGTCTTTACCATACCCAAATTCGACCAAATGAAGCATGTGTATCGTAGCCGTATGAGGATAGTAGGCTTGATATCTCTTGATATCGAGACAGTCAGACACTCATTTCTGATTCAGCTCGTTAAGGAATTTGGATATTGTATTGTAAAGTTAGAATAAAAAGATCTACTCACAGATAATTCAGCTCCGGTATTGTTGCGGCATACATTTCAGGTAAAGTCTTTCAGCTGGGTTGTTTCCAACCCCCTGACCAACCAAAAATCACATTTATTGTAAAATTTGGCAGGTAAAAAGAAAAATTTAAGAATGTGTGTTAGGAGGGCTTCAATTTCTAATATAGAACCACCACGGTACAGAAAACAAGAACAAAAAATAAAAATGGGCAAACAAAACTCTCTTATCCAATACTTCCCAAATGTGGGATCTCTTTTATTTGTGGCACCCCTCCTATTTAGCTTAGACATAAGAGATTGGAGGAGACGGTAGCAGAGGGTCCGCGTTGATTTAATGATGAATGTATCTTACATTGTACGCAAGCGTTTTGAAAGGCAACAATCATCTAAATAGATGATCTTACTGAGAAATTATTGAGGAACAGTTCGGTGGGCCAATTATATGGATAGATAACTTGTTCATTTTAACCATGTCTTGTCCGTATCGATCAAAAATATGACATTTACATATATATTTTTGTCCTTCTGCGAAATCTTGTGCCAAATGAGCATGATATGGTAGCCACATCAGGTGAGTGACTTTATATCGAGACAGTAGGCACGGCTTCTGATTGGCTGATTGGGAATTTGGATATGGTAATGTAGGCTAGATGATGAGTACTTACAGGATCGAAAGCTCGGTATTCTCACGAAATATACCCTCAGGTAACTCTTTCAACTGGTTGTTTCCCAAGTACCTGCCAATAAAAAATGACAATCAGTCTCAATTGCACAATAAAAATAAAAGAAAGAGTTTGTGCTAGGACGTTCCATTCATGGTATAGAATAACAGCGTACAGAAAACAAGAACAATGAAAAATAAACATGACAAAAGAAAACTCTCTTATTAACTAATTCCCATCTTGTTTTCCCAGTTTAGAAAAGTCTGAGATCCTGAATTGTGGAATTTCTTTCATTTGTAGTACTACTCCTATTTAGCCTGAGACATTAGAGATTGGATCAGAGGGTAACGAAGGGGATTTAAGTTTGGCTTTATCTTACACGGCAATCGTTTTAAAAGGCAACAATCGCCGAAGCAGCTTTCCGTTTCGTAAACGGTCGATGGCATTTTCGCGACACTTAGAAATTTTTTTTAACTGTGAACGAATTTTTCTCTTCTAAATTAAAGAAAAGGAAAATTTGCCACCTAGTAACCACCTAGTATCGAACCCGGGACCTCTGTTTCTTGACATCCCTCTTAAACCACTACACTGCCAGGTTGATCCGCCAAATCTCCCCAAAATCTAATTATAAATCGTGACATTCTTAACACTAATAATAGAGTTGCCCCAAACATCAATAAGAGCTAACCGCAAGCAAACCAGTGTGAATATGAACAATTAGGCATTTGGTGAGTGCATTTTACTCCATCAACAAATTATAACCAGTTTCTACCTTGTCCAGGCCTAAACTAAAGCAGATACGGCATCATTCATTCTGAAAGTCTTGGTTACCAATAATGGTATCGACCGTTAAAAATGGCATCGACCGTTTACGAAACGAAATCAGAATCACCGAAATTGACGATCTTACAGAGAAACTGTTGAGGAATTGTTCGTTGCGCCAATTATATGGATGCATAACTTATCCATGTTACCCTTGTCTTGTCCGTCGCCATAAGCACTGTCTTCAAAGAGTGATTTAACTAGTTTTATTTCGTTTACTACGCTTACATTAATTTGTCTTTGTGTGAAATTTTGAGACGAATTTGTTTAAAATATTTTCGAGTTTTTTCTTTCTGCTCTTTGATATTCAAATCAACTTTTCGTGTTTTTTGCCGATTTTCGTTAGAAATGTATAGTTTATTTTGGCTTCATATGACCTTTCACAATAAAATTAACATTTTCAATTCGGATTTGTTGCACTCCATCTAAATACCTGCGTTGAACTACAGAAACAATTTTGTCGATCAATGATAAAGAAGTTGATGTAAGAGAGCATAAAAGTTGCAAGATCAAATGCAGCTCACTCATTATCTAAAAAGTATGTAATAACAAAAGTTCCAATCAGTTTATAACTGTTTCTGAACTAGACTTATACGATTGGTAACAGTTGCAGTAATATTTGACATCACTAAAATTCAATCTACAAAACTATTGATCCTCCTGAGATTTTACTTTCATGGTGTATAAGAGCAGCTGAGAACTAATCCTCATACAATTTTTTGCTCAGAATGGGTTCCTGGTTTTGTGATAGACACCCTTGAATTTGTAATCTTTTGCGTAAAGCGGCATTTACATGACGACCGAGAGGGCTATTATTTGGGTTTAAAAAGTGACTTATTTCGGAGAATTTGGCCGATCTTAACAGTTTATGTATTAAAAAAAGTAGATGATTATAATGATTTTGAGTTCCTGAAGGAATAAATTAACGCTTTTGAATCAAAACTCAGTGACATATGCCTTTATTGGTTTCCGGTTATGCTAGAGTCCATACGGATGGGGTCCAGAATGACGTCGCCACACAAATCTCTAGATCTATGAATTTGGGTAAAACATTTCTCTGCATATCCTGCTGAAGAAAAATTACTGTGACCCGAATCTTTTCCAGGGACTTTGTATATTTACCTTCTTTCTTTTCTCAGATTAGGAAATTTATCTTTTGAACGGTTTTGATTTTATTTCAATTAACCCTATGCGAAGTAAGTAACTGTTAATTATTTTTCTTCGATTTAACCGACTGGAAATTTGATGCACCGCCACCAGCCAAAAAATTAATCTTGGGTTTCGAGGCAAGAACCAAGGATTGTGAGTCGTTCGTTAGGAATAAAGGTCTAGAAGGTTTAATATTAACCTTTATAGATAAGTTATCAGCATTTTTTAACTAAAAACGGAACATCGTCTTCGCAGTTTTGTTTAGCGGAGACGGGTGTGCACTAGTTTCCTTCATGTTTGAAGTAGCTTCCTTCAAGAGACTATCAGTCTCTTGGTTTCAATATATATCCTTTATATAAAATGTTGAGGGTGCGAATAACATTCATAATCAAACTTTAAACGCTATTTAACTAGTAATTTTTTTTTCACGTTCATTTAGAGTTTGCTATTACACGGACTTTTCGCTATAAATTATAATTTTGACACTATCCCATAAGTGATAAATTTGCATTTAACTTAGTAAACCGGTGCGGTGCGCGAAAAACTTGCTTCTATTTTATCGTTGTCCTCTTTTACTCGACCGGCCAAAGCAGTTAATTGGACACAGTCTTTTACTCGATCGTTTTTGTGTGGTCTGTAGGTTGATCGAAGACTCAAAAGACAACACAGGTCTTTTCTATTCGTACGACGCTGGGGAAAATAAAATAAATGACATTTCTGCTTGAATGCGTTTTACGCCTGAGCGAGCATTGTTTTC
>JAHPZR010014465.1:0-7500 GCA_019787425.1 Platygyra sinensis | reverse complement strand
AAAACCTCTCAAGAAGTTACGCTCGCGATTACTATGCGTGATAGAAATCACGAGCTCATAATCTTATTGTTTTCAAGTAATGCGAAGCGATTCTGGAAACTACACGACGGAAAAATCACTATCACGAGTTTGTTACATATCCAGAAGCACTGAGACTGGGTGAACCAGAACCCACCACAGCATGTTCCTATAATGCCTCGCACGAAGGAAAAAACTTTGACGATTTTGTTACATATCCCAAAGCACTCAGCAACTGTATTGCATGGACTTCAGCCTGGGTGAACAAAAAATATGTAACATGTTCCTATAATGTCACGCACGACGGAAAAATCACTATCACGATTTTGTTACATATCTCGAATTACTCGTGGACTTCAGCCTGGGTGAACCTGAAAAGGATATGTAACATGTT
Organism: Platygyra sinensis; assembly: GCA_019787425.1. Classification (NCBI taxonomy): domain Eukaryota; kingdom Metazoa; phylum Cnidaria; class Anthozoa; order Scleractinia; family Merulinidae; genus Platygyra; species Platygyra sinensis. The sequence continues at coordinate 7,088 of JAHPZR010014465.1, read as the reverse complement.
CCTATCAGTAATGTACGTCACGCACGTCGGAAAAATAACTTTGAAATTTTTGTAGAGCACTCATCAGCAACTGTGTTGCATGGACTTCAGCCTGGGTGAACCAGAAAATATCCTCTAACCCTCGGCAACGTCAAAATAATACGTGGACGTTTGCGTGGGTAAACCAGAGAGTATTTATAATATGTACCTATACGGATTTTCTATGTATCCGAAATGTAATTGTCTTTCAGAAAACTAGTGTACGATGGACTCGGTATAGGGTCTAACTCACAAATGAAAACAGTGATTTTTAGTACCTATTTAGTCCCCATACTATCTAAAAGCATGACAATCCGAGTAAGTTATGATATAAATAAAAGATTAATCTAATGATATAACTTGGTACCTTCGTCTTGTTATCTTGATTCGATGCTCTACGAGGTTGCATGGTCACGGCTAGCGCTAGCTGAAGACACTTTCTGGTTCTCTCTGTCGTTCTCAGGTGATTGAATTCATGTACAAGCCAATCGCGGTTGTCGGTTTCGTTTGGTTTTCAGCAACTGTTTAATGGTTTTCCGCAACAACAAATCCAAACGTATATCCAGGGGCCGCTTCTTTGTTGTTCTTCTCAAAAGAAAACCAGCGCGCCTTCTTAAACTCCGCGAGGAAAATTCGACTAAAAACTAGATCAATTTCGCACAAATGCGCCAGGAGAAACACCATATCTTCTAATTCGGGAGGCAAATCTCGTTTTGTGTCCGTTTTCAATGACCGATGACGGGTTCATTCGAAGTCGATGTCTCTATTATGTGTAAGCGAACAATATTCCCGCGTTGTGAAAATTTATTATAAAAAAATAAATTATGCGGCCAGATCATGTCTGAAAATCACCAGGTTACTTATAGTACACAGTTTCTTTTAATGAAAGCAATTATCACAAACCACAATGGAACCGCAAAATTTTTGCGATGACAGCAACCTAACAAATAAATGACGTCACGCCATAGCAACCGGACCTGGACGTTCCTTCTGCATGAATTTTTTTTCTTAACCTTCTTCTTTGCACAAATTTTTTTTCTTGGCAATTTCCCTTGCATGATTTTTTTTGTTGTTTTTTCCCCACTCCCCCCCCCCCCACCCCCCAATCACTTTTCTAATGGTCCGTCCCTTATAGGAATGGAACAAGCTTGAACTCCAGGCTCATGCGGAGATTTATATCATTTACATTTGAAATCTCATTTGAAAAGATTCCTCGTATTAGCCTCAGCAAGCTAGTTCCAGTCTTATACCAACAATACGAATTATTGTGTAATGATCGTGAAAGCCTAGAAAGCCATATTAGCCTGTCTACAGGCCTCCTATTTTGTCTTGAGTTATTAGAGGTCTGTACAGCGCCGCAAATGATCCCCAGACCGGAAATGATCCCCAAATTGGACTCCAAATGATCTCGAACCGCAAATGATCCCCGATGTGGACCGCAAATGATCCCCGCCGGAAAACGAGGAATGGCATGGAGTTTCGTTTCCTGGAATTTTTTTATTTTTAAATTTGTTCATTTTCATCAACTAAACGATGAATTAGATAAAAATAAAGAAAAAGATCTCCTGACGACGTAAACTATGACAAATTCATCTTATTTTTTCTTAACAATTCTAATGAAAAGTTACTGGAATCGAAAAAATCAAAGTCTCAACAAGCTCGATCTACAACAATAACAGCTTAATGCTACCAAAACTAAGACAAAAATCTTTTGTGGATTTTATTTGGATGCCATTTTCATGTTAAATGATCTGATTTCAAATCCTCATCATTGTACTGCCCCAAAGGCGCGAGAGCAAGTGTAATACCAACAGTAACGGCATTCGCGACATTTTCATGACCTTTTAGTACTGCGAATGGGCTAGAAATTCTGCTTCCCAACACTTCAAGCAAGTTTGACTTCAAGTTCGTATCGGCCACTTGCAGCCAGGAATTCTGGACAGGAACACTGATCGGTCAACTTACAGTCAAAACGCCTGAAGCGTTCCGCCTAAACAATGATTAATGCGTTCATTAATCCAAAACTGTTTCGATTCTTGACTTCAAATTCCGAAAACTCAACTGAATATTGTAATCATCCAATCGTAGCGTCCATTCGAATATCGAATGTTGATTGGACCAATAACAGTGTTCCAAATACGGAAAATGTTTTCCGGGTAGCCATCGGAATGATTTTCCACTACTAGCACACTGACTTGCACAGCACATAGTGACATTTTCCCAGTACATTGATCGACTCTTGTACAAGTGCCAAAGGACTTACCAGACTACGAAACGGAATGTTGCCGGCAGCAGTTCCCCAATCTCTGCCTGAATTTCTTTCCTGACATCTGAACACGTCTTTTCCAAGAACGCTTCTAGTTTTTCTACCAGAGCCAACTTAGCTTTCTGCCATCCGCGAACTCAACGAACACCAATGGTGGACGCAAGAGCTCAAAATGGCGCCTTCGTTCCAGGACTCCTCCACCGCGTGACCAACTGTCGTTTGATGTATTGTTCCTTAGTCCAATCAACATTCAATAATATTCCAATGGACGCTATGGTTGGATGATTACAATATTCAGTTGAGTTTTCGAAATTTGAAGCCAAGAATCGAAACAGTTTTGGATTAATGAACGCATTAATCATTTTTTAGGCGGAACGCTTCAGGCGTTTTGACTGTAAATAGAATGTAGAGCGATCTAACACTTGCCTTCATTACCCGTGGGAAAAATGCGAGAAACTGAAAAACCGCATATCATTACAAACAAAAAGTAGAATGGCCGCCGTAAGCTGTTTTCTAGCAAGGTTCTCAGACAAAAGAAGTCTTTCTTCATGAGATACGGATAGGTTACACCACTACAACCATGAACTATATCCGTTAGAATTCCTTGCTACTATATTGACTTTGAACATCGGTGAGAGAAGTATTTCATTTCGCGTGATTGACCAAAACCGAAAACCGCACGTGAATAGTCTGTAGCACCCAAGATTTAGCCAAACGTGCAGCCCAGGAAATAAGACACGAATTAGTTGCATTTTGAGTGACTGAACTGACGTAATTAATTCGTTCGCAAATTTTGCTTCCGTTAAATTGTTTTGAAATGTTAAGGCTGTATATAGACAAAAGCCGATTGCAAGGCATTCCACAGAGCTTTTACGGCAATTATCCGAAGAAGTCTTTATCATGGGATTTTAGTATATCAGTATAGAATATGGTTAGTTATGACTTGCATCTTTTTTATATCAAAAATTGAAACCACGACCCGAGGAACAAATTCCATGCCATACCTCATTTTCCAACGGGATCATTTTGCGGTCCACATCGGGGATCATTTGCGGTTCGAGATCATTTTCGGTTCGAGATCATTTGCGGTCCAATTTGGGGATCATTTCCGGTCTGGGGATCATTTGCGGCGCTGTACAGGTCACAAGCTGAGCACTGATACTGACCCGGCTCGTAGGATTCACGCGCTAAAACGCAAAAGGGTGGGGCTGGGAAAAGCTCCGCGCTCGAAGAAAAATAACTCATGCTGTAGCAAAGGAAAAGAAACGTCCTTGGACAGATTGAAGCTGTACAGGAACTAAGCAATAAACTATAGATCGAATCAATACAGAAGACACACGTATACAAAGACTGGAGTTGCCTGTTTCAACCCTGTTTCAACCCGTAACCCACCACACCTGGAAATTTTCCGGGGGGGGGGGTACTTAACAAAGTTTAATACGGGGAAGCTCCTCCCCGAGGTCTAACCCCTTACCCTTTCATATACCATTTTGGCAGAAAAGGTACCCCTTTTATATATATATACCTTTTGTTGAAAAAAGGTACCCCTTTCACATATCTTCTTTAGGAAGTCTTGTTCTCATTTTCATGTAGGGCTTAAAAAAACTGATACAGCCATAAGGGGCGTCTAATTAAAGGCCCTTTTAAATACCTAAATGACCGATTTCCCTACCCTTTTATATACCTCAACTTGTGAAATCCCTGCCCTTTCATATACCTGAAGCCTGCAAAAGTTACCCCTTTCGGGCGGAGCCTCCCCGTACAGGTCATTATAAGGAGTACCCCCCCCCCCGGGGAAATTTTTGGCAAACGCATTTTGACATTTGTGTCATTTTCATCCTAGGTATGAGCTAACTTAGCCACAATCTACTAAAAAAAACACTTGCAATATTAAAGCATGCCTCTTTTCCAATAGCATTGCGTTTTATGGCCTTTTTGCTTGGGAATGCAGAGGATATCAAAATTTTGAGAGACGGGAAAGTAAGTACGTCTTCAGGCTTTGCGGGTTTTTTTTTTTTCTTTCGTCTTTTCTTTTTCTCCTTTTAAGTTTTTGCCGTATATTTCGGTGCATATTTCACGCTCAAAATGACCCAGTCTCTTTGATCTGCATATCACTGAAAAGATCTTTTCCTCCTGCAAAACTTGAGTTTAAAATGATGCCAATTTTGGTCAAAGGTGGTGACATCAGGGCAGGGTTCTTCAAACCTCGATTACGCGAACCCAAGGTTAGCGAGAATTTTGATTTCAATTTTGTGACTTTTCGGTGAGGTTTTCTGTTTATATTGTTTGTTCTTCAGTTTTGGGTTTGAATAATCTCAAGCTTCACAAGACTTAAGCAGTGAAAATCATTTTGATAAAAAAAAAATCAACTCTTTAACTTTTAATCCTGGGTTAGCGCTAACCAGCTTTCAAACAACTCGGCCCAGAAGTGGAACAAAGGCCAACACCCGCCACGGCCGGCACGGGCATCAATGGATTAATTAATTTGCTATTTAATATCCGTTGGTTTTAACCTAGCCTATACAGTCACATTTTTGTCATATTATTTGTTCATGCCCTACAGATGGACCACAGACAAAGTAATGTTTAAGGGCCGGTACTTCGTGATAGGTAAATTCCATTTTTATTGACCTTTCAGTGTGGTTGCATCAGTTTTATGAAATAACTTTCATTTCATTGTCATCTTATTTTATCTGCCATTGATAATTAACAATTATTCACCGAAGTGGAGGTAAATATCCACCACTATTCGCCGACACTGAGGTGAATAATTGTTCTAGTATATACCACACAAGCTGAATAACTAGCGGCCAAAAGAGTAACTTTACTTGTGACAATGTACCGACAAAAGCCATTTTGTTTTTCTTCTGGCTGCTTGGAGGTGAATAGTACTTGGCTAATCACCTCCGAGCTAGCCAATCAGCGCGCGCGAAAAGTACTATTCACTTGTGTGGTATATACTAATAAAAAATAGACTGTGTATAATTATATGAACAAATATTTTATATTGTCTAAGGGTGCCTGTGACTTCCCCTCCCCCTTTTGTAAGCCTCTCTTAGCAAACAACCTACAATAGCTGGTGAATACGACATGACAATCTGGGAGTACCCTCACTTTCACACAGTGTGAGCCCCCCTTTAATAATTCCTGGCTACACCCCTGCTGATAGTGCGAGGAGTCCTCCAGAAAAGCACTACGCTTATAGCGGATCACACCTCCAGGGCTGTCATTAGGGAGGCGTAACCTGTAACACCTGTTACGGCTGAGTATGTTTGATGGAAACTCGATGTTGCAGGTTATATGAGCTGCAGGTTATATGACCTGGTTATATGCAGTTGATACAATTTACCCTTAAAGTAACAAGTTTGCTTATGGATTTGAAGATCAAGGCTACAGGTGAATTAAAACAAAATGATAGCCCTGACCTCAGTAATAATATTGTTAATACAGTACTGTACAGTTATAATTTTATGCTTTGTGTGCACGGCATTACCAATTTAAAGTTCTTTCATTAGAAAATGTAATCATCTTTTTCACAAATAATAATAATAATTATGAATTTGTTATGCGCAATTCCCATGTGTATATGTTCAAATGCCCAATACGAGGCACCACGCAACTCTCGTAAGGTTGAACACAACTGGCCGAGGAAAACAATAGAATAAACAACAGAAACAATGGCCCTAGTCCTGAAAACAATAGAGGTGGATGAGTCGGGAGCAAATAAAATTAGAGGTTCCGAAGAGGTGCGTGACTACTGCCCAATACAATAGCAAAAAGTAAAAATTACAGCTCAAAAGCAAAAATTCTTAAAAACAAGTTGGCATGTCAAAAAAATTACAAGCGTTGACGTACAATCAAAACCTAATTCAATTTTGTCACCGGTCTGTGTCACAAGACAAAATGTGAGATATGTACGCACACCTCTGCATTCAGTTGCCTGCTATCTTCCGTAGCAATCAGACTTATGTCGACTAAAATTCTAAGCTGGGAAAGCTTGTCAAACCAGTGATAAACACTGGCAAAGAATTGCAAATTTTAGGAGTCTCCGTCTAATTAGCAAACGCAAGCTGCAAAGTCAAAGTAAATATTTCAATAACTTTAGATGATCACTATAGAGTCACTCCAATGAAGTACTTTTACAAAAATCTATTTCTTATTGATTTTCCTACACCAACAGATCAAATAAACCAAAGAAAAATTGAGCAATTCATTTTCTCTCCTTTCAGGAAAATGCGTTCTCGTAACATCATCAAACCAAATCTTAAACTGTGCTTTGATTTCATATGTGCTGCTTTGCATAATGCCTTTTGACATTAAGTACTTGAAGCGGCCATCGTAGGTAAGCTGCCAGGAGGTTTTCATACTTGAATCTTTCTCAACTGTAAAGTGTTCTCCAACTACTTCAAAAAACCTTCCCCATGGTTTCTTCAGAGACTGTACACTTGAAGTCCTTCTCCAATGGGCGGATAAATGCTAGGACATCTTTCACCCAAGGCTGTGACTCATCTGGCATGGCCCAGATCATACCTAAAGTTCCTTCAGGTGTCAACACACGACAGATCTCCTTCACAGCATCTTGGTTTGCAAACCAGTGGAAACAGTGGGCTGCCAGAACAGCATTAACACTTGAGTCTGGAAGACCTGTATTTAAAGACATGATTGAAATTTAATGATATTCATGTCTCGATGTTTTTAAAACAATCTATATATAAACAATAGCCTCCATTTGGCGCAAAAATATGCTAGCATATTTGTCCGCAGACATTCTGTTCTGAGAAACGAACGGTTTTTCCAAGAGCAA
>JAHPZR010014464.1:32500-33819 GCA_019787425.1 Platygyra sinensis | reverse complement strand
CTGTCAACTCCCAGGTCAGTAAAACATTTTGTCTCTCACACTTGTTTTGCACGCGCACTACACCATCTGCAGGTGCATGTTTATATTTAAGTTTCAGTATAAAATTGGGAAATTCATGTCAATTTTTCATGTGTCTGTCCTGTTATTGATCATGAATTTTGTCATAACACTGTTCAAAGCAGCTGTGGATCCACAAGGCGATAGCCGAGTGGATCTGCAGACTACTTTAACAATGTTATGACAAAATTCATTGTCTATAACAGGACAGACACGTGAAAAACTGAGGTCCATTTGATTTTTTACGGTAACAAACTGTCAAATTGTCTGCTCTCGCTCGTTGCTGCATCGCATAAATTATAAAGTCATGTGTCTTTCCGTTTGTAATAAACGATAAAAGTTAGCCAATGAGTGTGTGAGAAATTGTGATGTTGTCATAGCATAGTCAGTGGACTGCGGCCTTTCAAGTTCCCGAAAAAGAACGAGCCCTCTTATTTGTTCTTTTTTTAAGGCTTCAAGGCTTGTAAGCTACTTTGAACAACATTTGCCTTGCCAAAAAGGTAGGTAAAGACTGCATATGAACCAAGTGGCCCATCAGGCCGGAGCGTATCCCGGCTTCAGTAGCATGAAGCGGTTTACATGTATTTCCACTTCCCCATGGATGGGATATGCTGGTCCATCACAGGGTTAACCCCCAGCATTAAATTCACCGGTACCCATTTCGGTGGAGAGAGGCACTGTGAGAGGTAAGTGTCTTGCCCAAGACACACTGCTCTCACAGTGCCAAAGAGGAGTTACCTTATTATAGGAAATTACGACGGAAATTTGACGTTACACCCTTTACTCAGCTCCCTAGGAGTTCCAATTGGCACACATTCGGCTTTAAAAGCAGCAAGAGTTAGAGATGTTGAAACAAGAATACTATCCTGCAGTTATCTTTACAGTAGGTTACCTCATTCCTGTGAGTTTGACGGGGATCGGTTAAGTCTTCCGATGTTATTTCTCCGTCTAAAATCTTGGCCAAAATGGAGGCCATGTTGTCTCCTCCATTTCAATCTCACGAAGGCTCTGGGGACGAGATTGCCTCCATTTCAAATCGACCGCGCTTTAGTTGTCGTGCGCAAGATCCGGGAAATGGTCAGCATGCAGTTTGGCGCCAAAATTTAACCAATCAGATGGCTGAATCTTTTTCGCTCCAGAATATAAATTCGTTTTTACTGTGAATTCTTTCTTGTTGTTTGTCTTAATCACGGTTAAAGATGCCTAAACGACAGTTTCCTTTCGATGGAGCCTCCCCACTGCAGCTTAAAACCTACGTTAAT
>JAHPZR010014464.1:15000-22500 GCA_019787425.1 Platygyra sinensis | reverse complement strand
AAAGTGACTTCAGTAGTAAATATCTAAGCTTAACTCTTGTGTGAAATATCCTGATTCTTTTATTTGTTCTTGTTGTGTTCAATACTGCTAGAATAGGCCCATATTGCAGCATGAAGCCTGAGTCATTAATAAGTATTCTTCTGGAGTAGGTGCTACAAGGATTTGAAGCTGTGCGCCTAACATTTTTGACCCTGCACCTAAAAATAATTTCGGCAGTGTGCCTAAAAATTTTACACCTGGTTGCACAAGTGCTCCCAAAGCCAAAAATAAACTTTGAGCCCTGCTCGTGTGAATTGAACTGGCTTTACAATGCGGGCTTTAGGTAAAAACAGAAAATATCTATATTTAAAAAAAGCTTGAAAACATCTTTAAAAACTGGCTTTGCCCAAATTTTTCTTGCTGCCCAAAAAATCTGAGTTGCCCAGAATTTTTAGTTTTTTTTTTTTTTGGGGGGGGGGGGGGGCAGCCCCCTTCGCCCCCTCCCCAGTACGCCTATGATCAAGGGTGGGTGGTTAACACGAATGAGAGTTACAATTCTCCGACCTCGGCATAAAAGGCTGTCTTCAAACCAAAAGCCGACCACTACTTACTTGACAATGGAGCACAAACTACAAAATATCCCTGCACAATGCAAACACTGTCGACAGCAATCCTCACACGTGCTTCGTTCACAGAACGCACAAATTACGCGCAACCCACACTTAGAGTGAAGGCAGCTTTGACATTTAAAGGTTTCTTCCACTTGCAACGTGCTTTTCTCGACCGCCTGGGTTTTCTTGAGGCGAAGGGAGCCTTCGTTCATCAATTCTCGGGTTCTTGCTGCAAGGAATTAGGAATTAAAGAATCACTGTCAGTCGAAATCCTTCCTAGATCTAGAAACACGAACCGCCATTACCCTGCAGTACCTACCGTAAATACTGTCCATATTGTTCGCCTTTTCGAAGTGAAAAGCATTAACGTAGGTTTTAAGCTGCAGTGGGGAGGCTCCATCGAAAGGAAACTGTCGTTTAGGCATCTTTAACCGTGATTAAGACAAACAACAAGAAAGAATTCACAGTAAAAACGAATTTATATTCTGGAGCGAAAAAAGATTCAGCCATCTGATTGGTTAAATTTTGGCGCCAAACTGCATGCTGACCATTTCCCGGATCTTGCGCACGACAACTAAAGCGCGGTCGATTTGAAATGGAGGCAATCTCGTCCCCAGAGCCTTCGTGAGATTGAAATGGAGGAGACAACATGGCCTCCATTTTGGCCAAGATTTTAGACGGAGAAATAACATCGGAAGACTTAACCGATCCCCGTCAAACTCACAGGAATGAGGTAACCTACTGTAAAGATAACTGCAGGATAGTATTCTTGTTTCAACATCTCTAACTCTTGCTGCTTTTAAAGCCGAATGTGTGCCAATTGGAACTCCTAGGGAGCTGAGTAAAGGGTGTAACGTCAAATTTCCGTCGTAATTTCCTATAATAAGGTAACTCCTCTTTGGCACTGTGAGAGCAGTGTGTCTTGGGCAAGACACTTACCTCTCACAGTGCCTCTCTCCACCGAAATGGGTACCGGTGAATTTAATGCTGGGGGTTAACCCTGTGATGGACCAGCATATCCCATCCATGGGGAAGTGGAAATACATGTAAACCGCTTCATGCTACTGAAGCCGGGATACGCTCCGGCCTGATGGGCCACTTGGTTCATATGCAGTCTTTACCTACCTTTTTGGCAAGGCAAATGTTGTTCAAAGTAGCTTACAAGCCTTGAAGCCTTAAAAAAAGAACAAATAAGAGGGCTCGTTCTTTTTCGGGAACTTGAAAGGCCGCAGTCCACTGACTATGCTATGACAACATCACAATTTCTCACACACTCATTGGCTAACTTTTATCGTTTATTACAAACGGAAAGACACATGACTTTATAATTTATGCGATGCAGCAACGAGCGAGAGCAGACAATTTGACAGTTTGTTACCGTAAAAAATCAAATGGACCTCAGTTTTTCACGTGTCTGTCCTGTTATAGACAATGAATTTTGTCATAACATTGTTAAAGTAGTCTGCAGATCCACTCGGCTATCGCCTTGTGGATCCACAGCTGCTTTGAACAGTGTTATGACAAAATTCATGATCAATAACAGGACAGACACATGAAAAATTGACATGAATTTCCCAATTTGTTAACTGTTAACTTACATTTTTTCCATGAGCTTTGGGAGACTTTCTCCTGACGTGTGGTGATGAAGAAGGAGAGGAGCGAAACTCATGCAGCTTGTCTCTCCGACTTTGTGATAGTGGAGTAACAGGTGATGGTGAAGGAGATTTTTGTGAGGGAAACAAATTTCCACGTGAGTTCTTTGCATGTTGTGTTTGTTCTGATGCCGAGTTAGCTCGTTTGGCCTGTGAAACTGATGCTTTCTTGGGAGTAATTGCTGCACTTTGCCGTGGTGTTAAGTGATGGGATGCTTTTTCTCTGAGGTAGTTCAGAAGGAAGGGCACCAGTTCTGCAATATTACACTGCTCAAGCTTTTCGTCTTCACCTTTAGCATCCTGAAAAAAAGAAAAAAATATTATATGAAAAAAAGAAAATTACTAATATTGGTTTGAAGGAATGGGATTAGGAAGTAACCTTGAGATGTACAATACTGAAAGCCAAACAAATTCCCGAACAGGACAGCGCAGCCTCGTGGGGACGAGAATGATGAAAACCAATAAGAGGACAGATCTGAAACAATAGATTCCAACACTTTCAAATCCAGGCAATCAAATGTTCAGTACAAAAAAAAGAAATCCCAACTTGTTTGTTGTGATACATGTACTTATGTGGCTTTGGCATTGATTATCAAGCTCAAAATGTTAGTACTTTTGTGTGCTAAAATTGTACTGTATGCTGCGATTTCTAAGGGATGGTTGGTTGGTTGGTTGGTGGTTTAGAAAAATACGTACTGAAAAGAAAAGCTGCATAAGAATTTAAAGTAACATTTTCATTTTCCTGCTGTGACCAAATCAAGTTTAATGAACCTGCACTAAAACTAAGAATTCATACAAGAATGGCACTGCATCCCTAACCACTAGCTGTTAACTGCTTCCAGTTAAAAAACTAGATGTCATCTGTTGAAAGTTATGTATCTGAAACTTAAATATAAACATGCACCTGCAGATGGTGTAGTGCGCGTGCAAAACAAGTGTGAGAGACAAAAATGTTTTACTGACCTGGGAGTTGACAGGAAAAAATGTAAGTTAACAGTTAACAAATTGGGAAATTCATGTCAGTTTTTCATGTGTCCGTCCTGTTATTGATCATGAATTTTGTCATAACACTGTTCAAAGCAGCTGTGGATCCACAAGGCGATAGCCGAGTGGATCTGCAGACTACTTTAACAATGTTATGACAAAATCCATTGTCTATAACAGGACAGACACGTGAAAAACTGAGGTCCATTTGATTTTTTACGGTAACAAACTGTCAAATTGTCTGCTCTCGCTCGTTGCTGCATCGCATAAATTATAAAGTCATGTGTCTTTCCGTTTGTAATAAACGATAAAAGTTAGCCAATGAGTGTGTGAGAAATTGTGCTGTTGTCATAGCATAGTCAGTGGACTGCGGCCTTTCAAGTTCCCGAAAAAGAACGAGCCCTCTTATTTGTTCTTTTTTTAAGGCTTCAAGGCTTGTAAGCTACTTTGAACACATTTGCCTTGCCAAAAAGGTAGGTAAAGACTGCATATGAACCAAGTGGCCCATCAGGCCGGAGCGTATCCCGGCTTCAGTAGCATGAAGCGGTTTACATGTATTTCCACTTCCCCATGGATGGGATATGCTGGTCCATCACAGGGTTAACCCCCAGCATTAAATTCACCGGTACCCATTTCGGTGGAGAGAGGCACTGTGAGAGGTAAGTGTCTTGCCCAAGACACACTGCTCTCACAGTGCCAAAGAGGAGTTACCTTATTATAGGAAATTACGACGAAAATTTGACGTTGCACCCTTTACTCAGCTCCCTAGGAGTTCCAATTGGCACACATTCGGCTTTAAAAGCAGCAAGAGTTAGAGATGTTGAAACAAGAATACTATCCTGCAGTTATCTTTACAGTAGGTTACCTCATTCCTGTGAGTTTGACGGGGATCGGTTAAGTCTTCCGATGTTATTTCTCCGTCTAAAATCTTGGCCAAAATGGAGGCCATGTTGTCTCCTCCATTTCAATCTCACGAAGGCTCTGGGGACGAGATTGCCTCCATTTCAAATCGACCGCGCTTTAGTTGTCGTGCGCAAGATCCGGGAGATGGTTAGCATGCAGTTTGGCGCGAAAAGTTAACCAATCAGATGGCTGAATCTTTTTTCGCTCCAGAATATAAATTCGTTTTTACTGTGAATTCTTTCTTGTTGTTTGTCTTAATCACGGTTAAAGATGCCTAAACGACAGTTTCCTTTCGATGGAGCCTCCCCACTGCAGCTTAAAACCTACGTTAATGCTTTTCACTTCGAAAAGGCGAACAATATGGACAGTATTTACGGTAGGTACTGCAGGGTACTGGCGGTTCGTGTTTCTAGATCTAGGAAGGATTTCGACTGACAGTGATTCCTTAATTCCTAATTCCTTGCAGCAAGAACACGAGAATTGATGAACGAAGGCTCCCTTCGCCTCAAGAAAACCCAGGCGGTCGAGAAAAGCACGTTGCCAGTGGAAGAAGCCTTTAAATGTCAAAGCTGCCTTCACTCTAAGTGTGGGTTGCGCGTAATTTGTGCGTTCTGTGAACGAAACACGTGCGAGGATTGCTGTCGACAGTGTTTGCATTGTGCAGGGATATTTTGTAGTTTGTGCTCCATTGTCAAGTAAGTAGTGGTCGGCTTTTGGTTTGAAGTAAGCCTTTTATGCCGAGGTCGGAGAATTGTACATGTAGCTCTCATTCGTGCTAACCACCCATCCTTGATCATAGGCGTACGGAGGAGTAGGGGTGGGGGGGAAGCGAAGGGGCTGCCCCCCCCCCCCCAAAAAAAAAAATTCTGGGCAACTCAGATTGTTTGGCAGCAAGAAAAATTTGGGCAAAGCCAGCTTTTAAAGATGTTTTCAAGCTTTTTTTGAATAGATAGGTATTTTCTGTTTTTACCTAAAGCCCACATTGTAAAGCCAGTTTAATTCACACGAGCAGGGCTTAAAGTTTATTTTTGGCCTTGTGACCAGGTGTAAATTTTAGGCGCAGAGTCAAAAATTTTAGGTGCACAGCTTCAAATCCTTGTAGCACCTACTCCAGAAGAATACTTATTAGCACTCGAAAAAGAACGACTCAGGCTTCATGCTGCAATATGGGCCTATTCTAGCAGTATAGCGAAGCGCACGAGTTTCGTCATGACTCAGACAAGACTCAGACAAACAAACTGGAATGGTGGATGATTTTGAACATTTCTTTAAGAGCAAAAGCAGGTGTTCCTTAAACACTTGTGAAACAAAAATTTCGCTTATATTCCCTGCATTTCCCTCAGAACAAGCTTATTTCGACTAAGTCTTGCGGGGAATTCAGTGATTTGCATTCTATTTTTAGACTTCGCGCACTTTGCTATTGAACACAACGAGAACAAATAAAAGAATCAGGATATTTCACACAAGAGTTAAGCTTAGATATTAACTACTGAAGTCGCTTTGTTGAGTACCTTCTAAATTCTGTTTACGAAGATTCTTGATTTTTTTAAGGCCGCTGCACACTAGCCGATTTTTTGTCGGCCGACGAAAAAATCTTGTCGGCTAGTGTGTGGTAAATTCAGACAAGTCTGCGACCAAATTGGGGCTTGTCGGGCGATATCTGACAGTGCTAGATCTCAAAACGTCTTGTTGGGCCTTGTCAGCTAGTGTGCAGTGGACCAAGACAATTTGTTGGGGCTCGCGCATACCTCGGCCAATGAGGAATTGTCATGAGAGTCACGTGAACAAGCTTCTTTTCAAACATGGCGGAGATTGACTCGGCCCCAAGACTAAATGCAGTTTGTCTCGACAAAAAATTGGCTAGTGTGCGGCAAGCTGATGTCCCAATAAATTTTAGCCCGATTTGAGCCCGACAAAAAATCTGCAGTTCTACGACGAAAAATCGGCTAGTGTGCGGCAGCCCTTAACATGTGGGTATTTGTGAGAACTAGCACAAACTTTGCTCATTTGGCTAGCTTTCTCAAGCCATAGAATTCATGAACTGGTCGGTTTTCAAAATGCTGGTCATTTTTGTATGTCAGACCATAGTTAGTGGTCAGACAGGTGAAAAAAAGCTTTCTTTACAAAACGCAGCATTCTGTAAGTCGTGAAGAGCAAGAACACAATTTAATCTCATCCCCAGTCTCCACGCTTACCGCCATAACGTGGGAAGAAATGAAAGTTTGATTTGGGAAATTAAGCTTAAAAATGATAAATAAAACATGCACCGATGAAAGGAAAATGGTGCAACTTTATTATTTTGATGCCTGATTGTGTTATATCTATGTTTAAATATGGAGTACGTCAGTATGGTCAGCACTAGAGAAGTCGCACTGTACTTTGGCTTTTATGGCGCGGTGGTGCAACCACACATGAATTTTTAGGCGCACAGGCAAAAATCTAGTCGCATATGCAACCAGTTGGTCGTTAACTTTGAGCCCCGACGAGACAGCAGTATGGGACATGACAAGCTTCTGGTCATAAGTAAAGGGGATCATAAATTTATCATATTTCTATCTTTTTGCTTTTTTGGGGAGGGCACTGTACTGCACTGCACTAGTTGGTGTTGTAAATAAACTAAATAACATTCTAGAATCGTATCGTAGATTATTGACTGGAGTCTGGAGACTGGCAGAAGATCTGAGTCATGTGCTAGGCAACCACTTCTCATGTGAATTCCTAGAGGCAATGCATGTAACCTGCGATCAGGGGTCCCTTATATTTTTTGTCATGGCGGGAAGGTACGCCTGATACAATTACTTGACTATTTGTCTGCTGCCCCCTAATTAAAATATCTGTCAGCGCAAATGTCGGCGATGCCATCTCCGGATAACCAAGCAGAATTACCTGAAGTCTTGCGTGTTATCGTCAGATCGGATCGAAATCCACCAATCACGGCCATTAGTGTGACCTTCAGATCTTCTTTACGTCATGCTAGCGGGCTGTGATTGGTGGATTTTGATCTGATCTGTCGATAACATGCATGATTGACGGAAATTTTGGTAACGTTTCTGCAGGTGTTTTGTTTTCGACAGTCGCATATCAACGAAAGCGGTGGTAATACATATATAGCACTCTTGCCTAATCCCGTGGGTAGCACCGCCAAAACATCTCTCCCATGGCATGTGATTCTATGAATGCATTCTATTTGTTCATCATTCAGAGTTTTGTGAACAAAACTCTGAAGAGAAGCATTTAAAGCTGACAAAAACTCGCTCTCTTCGCTCGTCTCATCGGACGTCATGATGTACACGCAGGGCTTTTTTTTACCGGAAATCACTGCCAGAAAGGTAGCCAATCATGGCTCAGTTCTAGGTACCTTTTTGTTTCTT
>JAHPZR010014464.1:0-10000 GCA_019787425.1 Platygyra sinensis | reverse complement strand
TAACAACACAGTGACTCTATTTCGTATCAGCAATATTTGTCCCTGACTAACTGTTACGATAATTATTATACATTGAACTCTCAAACTCTTTTCTGATTGGCCGAAAGTGTACAGCGAATTTTCGAAATCAGCGCCCATGACGTCATAACTGCAGATTATACAATAGTCATGTCAAGGACACTCAAGATCACGGGTAATCATGTCATGTATGACTGCAGAGGATGATTTGTTGCGTGCCGTCAGTGAAGAAGCAAAACAGACTTAATTTTTTCTCGTCAATGATAAACACATATTATTAGATTCGGTTTTGTGATTCAGAATAATCAAGTCGTAAAGTTATAAGCTTCAGCCTTCGGTTGCTGATAACCCGGATTATTCTGGATATCACAAAAACCTCATCCAATAATTGTTTAATGTTGCAGTGCATAACAGGATACTACATTTGGAACTGTTGATCATGGCATGTTGCAAACTCGAGCCAGACAAGTAGCTGATGGACCCATGACAAAGGGAAAACTGAGTGGGTATAGGTTTCTGTTTTTTCTTCGGTGCAAAGGCTGAACAAAATACATTTTCCAAGATTACCAAACACTATACTAAGTGGAATTACGGAAATCACTGTTACTACTGGTGTTATTATTTCCTGAGTACGTTGCAAGGCTTTTCGTGGACTTAATAAAATCACCCTGGGCCTTGTCTCCTCGCAGCCGTTCTTTGGGATGTCACGCAATGCTTCCACCAAAGAAGGGCGTTGCGTGACATGCCAAAAAACGGCTGCTGAGGAGACAAGGCCGAGGGGTGATTTTATTAAATCCACGAATTGCCTTGCAACGTACTCAGGAAATAATAACACCAGTAGTAACAGTGATGCATTCCTACCCTAGGCCAGCACCGCCAACAAACGGCAAACCGGAAGTTAATGCAAACGAAATTCATCTGGGGCACTGGGTACTAGCGCGTAACCGGAAGTTCGCGAAATCTCTAGTGATTAACTTCTGTTTTGATGGTTCCAGCAGTTTCGAAAGTTCTTGATCATCTAATTTAGGAGAGTGAAGTAATGCACAGTATAAATGCGAGTCACCAGCAATGACCAAGCAGTTTGACTCGAAACATATTAATGCTAAAATCGATCTTTGTTTACCGGCAAAAGAAGAAGTCACAGACATGGACGAAAGAGAAGTGAAATGCGACAACTGTCAGAGACATGTTCCTTCCGAAAATTACCAGATGCATGTCGTTCACTGCAAACGAAATATTCAGCTGTGTTCTTTGTGTGGTGAAGCAGTGTTGAGAAGCGAAGAGAGGGAGCACTTCAAGGAATACCACGCAGAAATTAACTGCGTTCAATGTGGACAGAAAACTACGAGAAGCGAGGAAGGGAATCACTTAGCAAACGAGTGCGGCAAGAGACCGATTCCCTGCGAATACTGTGAAATAAACCTGCCGAGAGAAAAAATGCCAGAACATCAGGAATTCTGTGGATCAAGGACGGAATGGTGTCATAAGTGCAGTCGATACATTTTGATCAGAGATCTTCGGAATCACGAGAAATCTTGCGATGGAGGCGCTAAGTCAGAAGTGTGCTGCTACTTTGCCTTGTGAATTCTGCGGATCTTCAATCCCGCTTGAGAATCTTGATGCTCATCAACGCCAGTGTTTAGAGGAAAGCCAAGACGTTCAAATACCTCTTCTTGTGGAGGGTGACGATGGTTTTTTTCAAGAGATCGCGGCCACAAAACGAAGAAACAGTGACGTGCATGACAGCGCCGACGCCCCCAGCGAAGCTCAAACCGAAGGAAACAGTATTGTTGCTCTGCCCTGTGAAATCTGTGGCGAACTGTGCCCTTCAGATAGATTAATGAAACACCAAGAGGAATGCAGCCAAGAAAGCGAAAACACTGTGGACCCTACAGCTTCCGGGATAGAAGAGAACCTATACGGCAGCAATCTACCCCACTTCCGGTTTTCGAGCGCTCAGAGAAATTCTCCAAACAGAGATAACCTAGAAGATTCGTTTGATGATTTTACCTTCAGGGATCCCCGTTTTATATTCTAGCGAACGTTTTCCGTGACCTCGGAGAGAGAAGATGGCCATTTGAAATGATGAGAAATGTTTGGTCCTACAATTGAACATTTTTAGAATTGTGACATTCTCAACGAGTTAAATGTTTACCTCAGCGATATTTGTGCGTTCCTATTTGCATGGAAATTTATCCCTCAGTCTTTACAGATTATTTTTCAAGAAATAAAATTCTCAATTAAATGTAAAGAAGCACAAATATGGAATAGTTTACCAACCGTATTAAGGGATGTCAAATCAAAACATATTTATAAAAAAATCAAGCAATTTATTCAACAAGAACTAGATATTACCTAGAAGAAGCGTAGGGTCATACGAGTTGTTTAATTTTCTTTTAATGATTGAACAATGTCGCTACACCTCTGTGTAATCAAGTCACCATTACTAGTTCCAGTATTAAAACTTATACCTGCCAACTTTTTCTGAGATATAGGCGTGAGATTTTTATCCTGGGAGTGCGGAGATTTTTGAGGACGACACGATCATTTCCCGAAGATTCCCGAAAAAGTCCGAAGTCTTCCGAAGACGTCCGAAGTCTACCGAAGTTGAAGTTATCGAGAAAACGATTATGAAAGATTATGAAAGTACTGCTGCCTTTTCATAGTCATTAATCGAGTAAACTTTGCTTTATTTCTAACAACTTGAAGTTGAACTAGTAAAAGTAAAAGTCTGCAGCTCCCACAAGCGAACGAAGACGTCACATGTACGAAAACTCGGAAGCATAAACTATGATTTTCCCGCCTTATGAGTGACCTACCAAATTTGCATACTGTGACGAAAGCGTAAACAGCCCTCCCATTTTTCTCAGTCCTAGTCTTAGGACGCACATAAACGCGAGCTCGCTCCCAATGCTTTTCACTTCAAAAATCAGAGATCGCGAGGTGAGGTATTGTCATTTATTCATTTTACACATGGTTTTCGTTCCTTACATGCGTCTGAGTTAACATATTTTTGGAAATTGTGTCAAGCAACAACTCACAGTTTTCATTCAGGCGTGAGAAATTGGCCCGTAGGCGTGAGACTCGTGAGTTTTCAACCCGCAGGCGTGAGACTCACGCCTAAGGCGTGAGAGTTGGCAGGTATAGTAGTATTGCAAAGGAGATCTTAGGAAAGCGATAACAATTAAGTTTGGAGAGATCTTCGGATCCTGCTACTTGATACCTCTTATCATGATTCTTCTAAAGTGATGTAAATAAGATTTGAGTGGCAAATAAAGTTGAATTGAATTGACTATAAACACAAACAGTATTGTTTAATATTGGGATCCAAGTAGTAAATTTGATCCTTAATAATAGGCATTTTTGTATGTAATAAACAAGCAGTTGGTATGAACTAATAAATTGTCATTTGAAAATTTAATTTAACCTGCCGTCTTTTCTGTCCTGTTGGAAATCCAAAGTTTCGGAGTAGCTGGGCTGGGGAATTGACAGGGTGGGGTGGGGTGGTAGGTAGGCTGGGCTGGGCTGGAGCAGGGTAATGGTATCGAGCTAGAGGATGAACTCAACGAAATTAAAGACGTCGGACCTTTGTAGCATCTAAATGGACAAAATATAATCAAATATACATACTATCCAGCTTTTACTGTTTAAGCCAAGAACATGGCTCACCGAAACATACTTTACAGCTGTCGCGATGTAGCTGGGCGCAACAATGGCTTTGAACTTTTATAGTGACGAAATGATGAAAAAAAACTCCTAAAGGATACTGTTGTGTTTATTTAATTTGAAGATTACCTAAGACTGCTTTCCATTAGGGTGTAAAAGGCATCAGATTGGAAGTATAAACTTGTGAATTCTGACACTTACTTTACAATTAACTGAAAAATAAACAATAAACTTATTTTACAAAGTTACAGCGAACCTAAAAAAATATGGGAAAAAGCTTATTTCACTGAGCACATCCCCGTCGGACTAGCCTCATTTCGTTTCATGGTCAGATCGTCCAAGTAAGCTCACTCCAACCAAAACCACACTGACCGAGTTCGCTCTTCAGGTAACCGAGTTTTGCTTGGCAGTGGATGAAAGAGCGGACTGGCTTGGTGCGATCTAGCCATGGATAAAACCATCGGAATAAAACCAGGATAAAACCAGGATAAAATGTGGGCATTTGCAGTCGGCTGCAGCTATACACTACATTCATGTATGTACAAGTCTATTCAGTGCGTTTTATCGGTATATGGTTGTGTCGTCCTCAACAACAGTCCGGTTCCAAATCTTGATGACCCAAGGCGGAAAACTAAAACAAAAATTACAAATGAACTAGATGTTAAACATTAAGGAATATCAAAACCTAAAAAGTCAGTGGTTTACTATTTAAACAATATTTGTACCCTTGGAGGAATTTTTAGCCATCCATGCAAACATTTATAGCAACTCAAGTTTGTCTTGGTATTAAACTATAAACGCAAAGGTAGAGGACGGATTCTAATCCCGATGAAGCCCAGAAATATAATTTTTTCGAGCTTAATTTTCAATCAGTTCAATCGGATTTACAACTGCGATGGTCACGTCATTATTTCACAATATTATAGCTATGCTATATGCTAGAACATTTTTAAAATTTGATTTTTTTAGTTGCGTTATTTCCGGTAATTTTGATTGTTTATCTTCTAGTTGCGTGACTTCCGTAAAGTTTGATAACTTTCGAGAAGTGTGTAATGGTCCTCGTACAAAGTTAGCTAAACTTTGAAAATTAATTAGAAAAAAATGGGGTAGAGTATATTAGTAGAATTACTTAAACTGAACCAAATAAACTGAGCTCTCTTACTTTCTTAACAAATTATTCGTCGTTTTCTTGCGGTATCGGTCGATTTCCAACCCTCGAAGAGACCATGAAAGCTCTCTGATCATCCGTTCTCGGCTGCACAGGTATCGTCACAGCCAAATGCACGGGCCTTGACTGCATACTCAACACAACGAAGTAGATCTTGATTGCGCAAATTGTAAAGATGGACATCACGACAAGCAAAGCTACGTTTATAAACTCCACAGTCATTTTGGCAATTAGTTGTCTTTCTTGATTTGCGATTTAACTCAGTCAAGATAGAGTAGAACTGAAGTCCCTGATTGATTCTGTATGTAATCTTATCCTGGAATTTCTTTGGTTGTCATATAAAGGTTTGTTTGAAACTTTACTGAATTTCAACCCCTTGAACAGTACACGTCGCCAACAGTGAAAGTGATGGGAAAATGCAAACCATTCGCTTATATACGCCATAATTGTACTACTTGGCGCGCATCCCGGTCGACTCGGTAGTGCAAGAAGTGCTTCGGCGGTTTTGATTGGATCACTTGATTGACTGTGTCCTGTGATTGGCCAGACGAAGTTAAACACGCGCCGATTTGCATTATGGTAGAGGCTATTAACCAATCAGGAGCGTGTATCTTGCAAGTCGCTCGGTGGATGTACGTACAAAGTTCGGTTCCTGTTTGGTGATCCAGCTGCGTAAAGGAAAAGAAAGGTAAGGTTCTAAGGATGTAATATGCCACTTTATTGTTTCGACCCGAATTCTCTTGCCAGTATTGGGATTCAATTCCAGGCGAGTCCAAAATAGAAAATCGTGATCTCTACTTACGCTGATTTACGGTGTGCATACATCAACGTTTCTTGCTCCGAGTTTTCATAACATAACCAGGCAAGAAAAGCGTATCACTATATTCTAGTTATAGTTATAGTTTGTTTCCAGGACGTTGCACCTCTTACCGTTGTCTCGCTATACAGTCAACTCTCTCTTAAGGAGGCTCGAAAGGGTTTTTTGTTGCTGCAGTGTTTGTGAAACGATGGAAGATTGCAAATATTTAATGGTGTGGGCAAACTGTATGGGCCGATTATTTAAACAAAGTTTAGACGTTTATGAAAGTCATCGTCTAAACCACGTTTAAACCACGAGTACCGATTATTTAAACGTTGTTTTACCGTAACAGTGTTTAGACAGAGTCTAAACCCTGACTAAGAAACAATAGTAAGTTAAACCTGGTCAAAGGTAGGGTTAAACGTTGTTTAACGATATTTTCATGGTCAGCCATTATGAAAATGGGGTACCTCTGCGCTTTAGACAGTTAAAAAAAACTATTTCAGTCGATCTAATATACACGTTTGACAAATTCGGCACCTTAAGGATAGATTTAACCCATGAGAGCAATACGGCGACGAGGACTTTCGATTGGGTTTTCGCCTGAGAAAGGACTCGGTAACTGACCTCATAAAAATCTGGATAAAGATCTTCAACATCAAACAAGGACAGATATGCCGCTTATACTAATGCAGAAAGAGAATGCAAGGAGAGTTACTGGCGATTTATTTGGTGTTTCTGCATTTGCTGCATGCACAGTCATTCACCAGGTTCAAGGGCTATTGCAAAACAAAAAGAATTATTCCTGTCATTCCTCGAACCTGGCTGATACCAGGAGAAAGTTTTATGGTGTTGCACACTTTTCACTTCAATTTTCACTTTTTGTGACCATGACGTAGTCCACTTTTCACGACTATGTAAGTCATGATCCTTTTTCGACTGGAGTTTCAGCCGCCTCCTGCTTCATTGAGGCTGACTGAGGTTGCGCTAGATACTGTTAGGTTTTCGGGAGTTAAATAAGTTAAAATTTCTTCTCATGTCTTTGCCTTTTTTCCAACGTTTTCCTGTGATATATAGCCTTTGCTTTCCACTTCAGGAAAGTCTCTACCCAATTTGGCCAATCAAAGTTTTCCTTGTTCGCTGAAATTTAGAAGCCATGTTGCAGAGAAATAACCACTATCTGGAAATTGGCATACGAAATAACTCCGCGCGCAGACAATGCATTTCCTTGTGAGACATGGTTTAGCCATTGAATCGAGAAAACTCGGTTCAGTCACGTTTCAATAATGAATTTTAAACATCGTTTAGCCGTTGTTTACAGAGACAACGTCTAAACCGCAGCTCACCCCTAAACAATGGTTAACATAGACTTCGTTTAAATAATAATTAGTGCATTGTGTGACCCTCACTTCCTTTCGACTGTTTCATAAAAATTTGGGCAACTTGAAAGAATTTTTTGGGCAAATGGTTCACAGCCCCCCCGGCAAAAAAAATGCCTGTATGCCTGTATGTCCTAGATTTTAAAATGTCCCTTGAGGGGGTTGGGGAGCAGTTGTTTTTTGAGGGCAGGGGGTACAATTTTACCATGCCCCTTTTTGGGAGGTAATTTTTTCACTGCTGACCCCACTGTATCAGATCACCCCCCCCCCCCCCCCCTCACGCCTATTTTTTATTTGCTCCTCGTCTTCCATGTGATTTTGTTTTGCTCTCCTAGTCTCTGAGCCAAGTTACAATTTTATTATATTGAAAATGGCATTACTGTACAGTGTTCTGCTCTTGTTCTGGTATTGGTCTTGTTATACACATTATTACAATGAAAATGCTTTTAAGGCCCAGAGTTTTTCTAACAAAGTACTGTTTTAATTCTTGCTTTCATAGCTATGATGCAAAATATGAAAGATGTTATTGCCTTGGATGTTCACCGCAGTAGGATTTGCACGATGCAGCATATGATCCCTACAGGACTGCTGTACAATTTGAATTTTCTTGTATTCAAAGAATTGCTGTGTTGTATATTTGTAAACACATTGTATATTATGTAATTATTAAAAGCCTTGTTACACCAGGGCTCGAGACTAACTTTTCAGCTTGCTAGCCCAGTGGCTAGTGACCGGTTTGATTCACTAGCCAAAACAAATTTTTCACTAGCCAGACATTCAAATATCCATTATCGCATCAAGTCAAGTAAATGCTAGCCTGTGTAACTTGCGGTATGGTCCCTTGATTCTCAAAAAGTCGCCATCAAAACCTCGGAACTAGTGCCGCTGAAAAACATTCTTTTCTTTCAAATTACCGATTCATGATTTTCATGAAAATAATTTATTTGGACACCTTGGGTGAGTTCCATTCGATCAGAAATTCTGGTTTGAAACTTGCACCAGGCCGGACCGATCTCGTTCTGTTCCCGCTTGAGCACATTTCCCACCAAGAATCACTCGAGAAAATGCTGAAGGATCGTGATAAAGTGGCTGTCTTAAGTGATGTAAGCTGCTTCATGTAGAGAAGTTTAACACGCATTTCGCAGGAGATTATGCAAACTGGCGAACTGACCCACAGGAAATTCAGAACGACCAGTCCACAATTTTCCAGGAAATCAGATCTTAACGTTTTCATGGAGAATAGGCGGTCAAGAACAGGCTCGAACTATGACAGATCATTTTGCATCCAGTGCAGTGTTGACCCGAAAGACTTGCCGCCATCTTGTAGCTTTTCACGACTGAAGGAACTGGGGCTGATTCATACCAGGGTAGAAATGCCAAATGGAAGAGGAAATTTCAGGAATTTCCAAATTTCCAGAAAAAAGGACGACCTGGAGAGGTGACCGCAATTTTCAAAACGAATTTCCGGAAACTTTTTGTTCCATTTGATTTTGAACCGGAATTCCTGGAAATTTTAGTCGAACGGAACGTGTCCCTTAGCTCCATACGTTACAAATGTATAGGCAATAATGTTATAATGGTGAGCAAGTTGCGCAGTGGGACTTCTAGAGTTCCGCATGATTTCACTCATGGCTGATCATTAGAGGCAAGCAGTTCATTTGTCATTCATTGCTTTTAACTTAGGGAAAAAAAACAAACAAAAAATTCAATTGTTCTTTTGCATTTTTAGTAATTTAAAGTTCTTGTTTCAGTTTGGGCCAATAAATTATATATGATATTTATTACAGCCGATGTTTTAAATTCTGCACGCTTTGACTCAATTTGGTTCTGTGAAAAATTTGAAATTAGCTTTTATTTGGTTTGCTTTGAGGACTCCAGTGCTCACAAATTTTCACTAGCCAAATTGGCTAGTGAAGCGCAAAATCTATTAGCCAAAATGGACTTTTTACTAGTCTGTGGCTAGTTGGCTACCATTAGTCTCGAGCCCTGTACACTGTGACTCGTTTCAAGTCTGAACTCTTAGCATCATGCTCATAAATTAACTTCTCTCAGACTATGCAACACTAGATGGCCTGAATGTTTTTGTTTTATAGTTAAAAATAAATTAGTATAAATTTACCGTAGTCTATTGTGAATCCGTGAATTTGATTGGCTATATTACCGTTTTCTATCTGCCGATAGAAAACAGTTACGCATCAGTGCACATCGCGTATCACATTTGAACCTGATGTAACAAAATAAAGCAGTGCTTTTCTAGCATTAGATGACATTTTTTCTTTTTATGCAATGAGACTATGGTAAATTTATACTAAAACAATTTGACTACTCGCCCTTGTTTTCTGCGCCTCGTTGACTATCTGCTCGTAGAAAACTTGGGCTCGTAGTCTAATTGTTAATTATTTATAATACAGTATATATCTGGAAGGAATAGTTAAATGTGTTTTCTTCATGGAAAGTAATTTTGTTCTGTGCACCTATACTGGTACTTAGAAATTAAACCTTTTTGTCAGTAAATTGAATACTGCCTTCATTATTTGATTCACTCTCTCGTCAACTAGGATTCAAGTACTCCTTCCTCCCTTGCAACCAAGAGAAGAGAAAAAACAATTTTTTAGACAATTGCCGGTATCGTCTAGTTTTTTGGTTTCATCCTCATGACCATTTTGAGGTAATTGACTGTTTATTGTTTAGTCATAAAGAGCTTACATTTTGCTCTCCTTGACAGTGCTTTTACAAACAAGTCATGATAGAGCTTTTGCATGGAAGGAACAAAAATGTTTTGCATTAGAAAACGCATTTTCCCCACAGAAAAGAGTATGTATTAGCCACTCCCCATTGGGGCTTTTCAGAACCAATGTAAACAGACAACGACAAATAAATATTCAAATAAACATAACTGAGGTTAAGAATACCAACTGGCGGGAGGCACACCAGTTGGCTATTTACAAGAGAAGTTGACCTCGGGGCTAC
>JAHPZR010014463.1:5000-10223 GCA_019787425.1 Platygyra sinensis | reverse complement strand
CATATTTATATACTAGACCAAAGTCTCTAAAATCAACCAGAGCCATTGAAGCTAAGCCACGCAAAATGAAACTAAGTACTTCATTCAGCTTGCATGCAATAAAATTAGGTTCAAGGGTACCAGTAGGATCAAAGTCTACGGTTATTATGTAAACTTGTTGTAACCCCCTTTTTATCTAATTCCCATGCACCACTGACCCCTATCCTCAGACAAAAGAAATACACCACTGAATGTGAGCATGTGTAGATTTACCTGGCGGATCCCATGGGGGGAAAGTCATCTGGATCATCAATATTTAATTTAGGCTGTGTAACCAATTGCGACTGTCTGTCTCTATCATTTCCATGAGCTTTGGGAGACTTTCTCCTGACGTGTGGTGATGAAGAAGGAGAGGAGCGATACTCATGCAGCTTGTCTCTCCGACTTTGTGATAGTGGAGTAACAGGTGATGGTGAAGGAGATTTTTGTGAGGGAAACAAATTTCCACGTGAGTTCTTTGCATGTTGTGTTTGTTCTGATGCCGAGTTAGCTCGTTTGGCCTGTGAAACTGATGCTTTCTTGGGAGTAATTGCTGCACTTTGCCGTGGTGTTAAGTGATGGGATGCTTTTTCTCTGAGGTAGTTCAGAAGGAAGGGCACCAGTTCTGCAATATTACACTGCTCAAGCTTTTCGTCTTCACCTTTAGCATCCTGAAAAGAGAAAAAAATATTATATGAAAAAAAGAAAATTACTAATATTGGTTTGAAGGAATGGGATTAGGAAGTAACCTTGAGATGTACAATACTGAAAGCCAAACAAATTCCGAACAGGACAGCGCAGCCTCTGGGGACGAGAATGATGAAAACCAATAAGAGGACAGATCTGAAACAATAGATTCCAACACTTTCAAATCCAGCCAATCAAATGTTCAGTACAAAAAAAAGAAATCCCAACTTGTTTGTTGTGATACATGTACTTATGTGGCTTTGGCATTGATTATCAAGCTCAAAATGTTAGTACTTTTGTGTGCTAAAATTGTACTGTATGCTGCGATTTCTAAGGGATGGTTGGTTGGGTGGTTTATAAAAATTAATACTGTACTTGAAAAGAAAAGCTGCATAAGAATTTAAAGTAACATTTTCATTTTCCTGCTGTGACCAAATCAAGCTTAATGAACCTGCACTAAAACTAGGAATACAAGAATGGCACTGCATCCCTAACCACTAGCTGTTAACTGCTTCCAGTTAAAAAACTAGATGTCATCTGTTGAAAGTTATACTGAAACTTAAATATAAACATGCACCTGCAGATGGTGTAGTGCGCGTGCAAAACAAGTGTGAGAGACAAAAATGTTTTACTGACCTGGGAGTTGACAGGAAAAAATGTAAGTTAACAGTTAACAATTGGGAAATTCATGTCAGTTTTTCATGTGTCCGTCCTGTTATGATCATGAATTTTGTCATAACACTGTTCAAAGCAGCTGTGGATCCACAAGGCGATAGCCGAGTGGATCTGCAGACTACTTTAACAATGTTATGACAAAATCCATTGTCTATAACAGGACAGACACGTGAAAAACTGAGGTCCATTTGATTTTTTACGGTAACAAACTGTCAAATTGTCTGCTCTCGCTCGTTGCTGCATCGCATAAATTATAAAGTCATGTGTCTTTCCGTTTGTAATAAACGATAAAAGTTAGCCAATGAGTGTGTGAGAAATTGTGCTGTTGTCATAGCATAGTCAGTGGACTGCGGCCTTTCAAGTTCCCGAAAAAGAACGAGCCCTCTTTTTTGTTCTTTTTTTAAGGCTTCAAGGCTTGTAAGCTACTTTGAACATTTGCCTTGCCAAAAAGGTAGGTAAAGACTGCATATGAACCAAGTGGCCCATCAGGCCGGAGCGTATCCCGGTTTCAGTAGCATGAAGCGGTTTTACATGTATTTCCACTCCCCCATGGATGGGATATGCTGGTCCATCACAGGGTTAACCCCCAGCATTAAATTCACCGGTACCCATTTCGGTGGAGAGAGGCACTGTGAGAGGTAAGTGTCTTGCCCAAGACACACTGCTCTCACAGTGCCAAAGAGGAGTTACCTTATTATAGGAAATTACGACGAAAAATTTGACGTTGCACCCTTTACTCAGCTCCCTAGGAGTTCCAATTGGCACACATTCGGCTTTAAAAGCAGCAAGAGTTAGAGATGTTGAAACAAGAATACTATCCTGCAGTTATCTTTACAGTAGGTTACCTCATTCCTGTGAGTTTGACGGGGATCGGTTAAGTCTTCCGATGTTATTTCTCCGTCTAAAATCTTGGCCAAAATGGAGGCCATGTTGTCTCCTCCATTTCAATCTCACGAAGGCTCTGGGGACGAGATTGCCTCCATTTCAAATCGACCGCGCTTTAGTTGTCGTGCGCAAGATCCGGGAGATGGTTAGCATGCAGTTTGGCGCGAAAAGTTAACCAATCAGATGGCTGAATCTTTTTTCGCTCCAGAATATAAATTCGTTTTTACTGTGAATTCTTTCTTGTTGTTTGTCTTAATCACGGTTAAAGATGCCTAAACGACAGTTTCCTTTCGATGGAGCCTCCCCACTGCAGCTTAAAACCTACGTTAATGCTTTTCACTTCGAAAAGGCGAACAATATGGACAGTATTTACGGTAGGTACTGCAGGGTACTGGCGGTTCGTGTTTCTAGATCTAGGAAGGATTTCGACTGACAGTGATTCCTTAATTCCTAATTCCTTGCAGCAAGAACACGAGAATTGATGAACGAAGGCTCCCTTCGCCTCAAGAAAACCCAGGCGGTCGAGAAAAGCACGTTGCCAGTGGAAGAAGCCTTTAAATGTCAAAGCTGCCTTCACTCTAAGTGTGGGTTGCGCGTAATTTGTGCGTTCTGTGAACGAAACACGTGCGAGGATTGCTGTCGACAGTGTTTGCATTGTGCAGGGATATTTTGTAGTTTGTGCTCCATTGTCAAGTAAGTAGTGGTCGGCTTTTGGTTTGAAGTAAGCCTTTTATGCCGAGGTCGGAGAATTGTACATGTAGCTCTCATTCGTGCTAACCACCCATCCTTGATCATAGGCGTACGGAGGAGTAGGGGTGGGGGGGAAGCGAAGGGGCTGCCCCCCCCCCCCAAAAAAAAAAATTCTGGGCAACTCAGATTGTTTGGCAGCAAGAAAAATTTGGGCAAAGCCAGCTTTTAAAGATGTTTTCAAGCTTTTTTTGAATAGATAGGTATTTTCTGTTTTTACCTAAAGCCCACATTGTAAAGCCAGTTTAATTCACACGAGCAGGGCTTAAAGTTTATTTTTGGCCTTGTGACCAGGTGTAAATTTTAGGCGCAGAGTCAAAAATTTTAGGTGCACAGCTTCAAATCCTTGTAGCACCTACTCCAGAAGAATACTTATTAGCACTCGAAAAAGAACGACTCAGGCTTCATGCTGCAATATGGGCCTATTCTAGCAGTATAGCGAAGCGCACGAGTTTCGTCATGACTCAGACAAGACTCAGACAAACAAACTGGAATGGTGGATGATTTTGAACATTTCTTTAAGAGCAAAAGCAGGTGTTCCTTAAACACTTGTGAAACAAAAATTTCGCTTATATTCCCTGCATTTCCCTCAGAACAAGCTTATTTCGACTAAGTCTTGCGGGGAATTCAGTGATTTGCATTCTATTTTTAGACTTCGCGCACTTTGCTATTGAACACAACGAGAACAAATAAAAGAATCAGGATATTTCACACAAGAGTTAAGCTTAGATATTAACTACTGAAGTCGCTTTGTTGAGTACCTTCTAAATTCTGTTTACGAAGATTCTTGATTTTTTTAAGGCCGCTGCACACTAGCCGATTTTTTGTCGGCCGACGAAAAAATCTTGTCGGCTAGTGTGTGGTAAATTCAGACAAGTCTGCGACCAAATTGGGGCTTGTCGGGCGATATCTGACAGTGCTAGATCTCAAAACGTCTTGTTGGGCCTTGTCAGCTAGTGTGCAGTGGACCAAGACAATTTGTTGGGGCTCGCGCATACCTCGGCCAATGAGGAATTGTCATGAGAGTCACGTGAACAAGCTTCTTTTCAAACATGGCGGAGATTGACTCGGCCCCAAGACTAAATGCAGTTTGTCTCGACAAAAAATTGGCTAGTGTGCGGCAAGCTGATGTCCCAATAAATTTTAGCCCGATTTGAGCCCGACAAAAAATCTGCAGTTCTACGACGAAAAATCGGCTAGTGTGCGGCAGCCCTTAACATGTGGGTATTTGTGAGAACTAGCACAAACTTTGCTCATTTGGCTAGCTTTCTCAAGCCATAGAATTCATGAACTGGTCGGTTTTCAAAATGCTGGTCATTTTTGTATGTCAGACCATAGTTAGTGGTCAGACAGGTGAAAAAAAGCTTTCTTTACAAAACGCAGCATTCTGTAAGTCGTGAAGAGCAAGAACACAATTTAATCTCATCCCCAGTCTCCACGCTTACCGCCATAACGTGGGAAGAAATGAAAGTTTGATTTGGGAAATTAAGCTTAAAAATGATAAATAAAACATGCACCGATGAAAGGAAAATGGTGCAACTTTATTATTTTGATGCCTGATTGTGTTATATCTATGTTTAAATATGGAGTACGTCAGTATGGTCAGCACTAGAGAAGTCGCACTGTACTTTGGCTTTTATGGCGCGGTGGTGCAACCACACATGAATTTTTAGGCGCACAGGCAAAAATCTAGTCGCATATGCAACCAGTTGGTCGTTAACTTTGAGCCCCGACGAGACAGCAGTATGGGACATGACAAGCTTCTGGTCATAAGTAAAGGGGATCATAAATTTATCATATTTCTATCTTTTTGCTTTTTTGGGGAGGGCACTGTACTGCACTGCACTAGTTGGTGTTGTAAATAAACTAAATAACATTCTAGAATCGTATCGTAGATTATTGACTGGAGTCTGGAGACTGGCAGAAGATCTGAGTCATGTGCTAGGCAACCACTTCTCATGTGAATTCCTAGAGGCAATGCATGTAACCTGCGATCAGGGGTCCCTTATATTTTTTGTCATGGCGGGAAGGTACGCCTGATACAATTACTTGACTATTTGTCTGCTGCCCCCTAATTAAAATATCTGTCAGCGCAAATGTCGGCGATGCCATCTCCGGATAACCAAGCAGAATTACCTGAAGTCTTGCGTGTTATCGTCAGATCGGATCGAAATCCACCAATCACGGCCATTAGTGTGACCTTCAGATCTT
>JAHPZR010014461.1:10000-18419 GCA_019787425.1 Platygyra sinensis | reverse complement strand
TAGGACTTATCCCTTCAGTTTCGGTTAACCGCACAGTCGACGACAAAAGAAGAAAACAAAAACATGCCAAAGGAAATTCTCGTACCCACGGATACGTATTAGTTTCGAAGATCAAAGACTAGATCGTTTGATCTGACTGCATGAACCAATTCTGCTATTAGCTTGAATTATTCGCAAAATGCCGAACTCCCCCTCTCAATAATTTCAGTGGTAAGGAAATGGTAGACCATGTGCTTTTTCTCCACTATACCCACAGATCATAGCGAGAGACCAATACCAACTGTATAAATGTCACACAGATATAATAAATCAGCTTCTTAAAGTAATGAACCAATAATCGATTAATAGCGAAAACTACAAAAGGTGGAGCGACATTGCACTTTTGAAATTCGAAGCGATGAAACACCGATGACAGAAAACTTGCAATTTTGGGTGGCAGCGCGCCCAGCCCGTGCGCCGGGTGCGCTTGATCATTTGTTTTATAATTTTCTGGGAAGGTATAGCAATCTGAAATGATATGCTCAGTTTGAGCAATAGGACAGAATATTGGCGTCATGTGATGAAAGCCTCAGCGTGTGTTCACCCCAATTCCCCACGCCGTTAGACCAATCGTGTGCAGGTGAAATAATTTTGCCCATTGGATCGATAAGATGCTCAATATGAGAACCACCATATACCAATCTTTTTTTCCCCCATTTAGAAAGAAAATACAGCCAATCAGAATGCAGAAAAAAAAAAAAAACAACAAAAAAACAAAAAACATTTATGGTGGTTGTTGGTAAAATAAATTTTTCGTATTCCACCAACCTTCCATCGATTCCAGTGCCATTTCAACTGATACGCCATATCGCACCCCCAAACCTTCCCATATGAACACGGACTGTACAGTAAACGGCATCGACCAGGATGCGGCTGGTGAGGATCCCGCACTAATCTGAACAATCCCCACTTTCCGCATCTCCGCATCCTTGGGGATTTTTCGCTCCCTTTCGCAGTCTTAAAAACTAGGAAAATGGCCACATTCTAAGCGAGAACCCAACTGCGTACACATCTCAGAAGCAAAAATTCGCGAAGGAGAGTTATTATTTCTAGCATGAAGGGGTTCTAAGTTTTGGACCCTAACTGGTTCCCTGCTACCGAGTTTTCCTCGTCCGATACTTTGTTGACTTTCTACTTTAATGCCTGGTTAACTTAAGCTTCAGACAAACTATGGAAAAACCCCACGATTATACGAAGAAATACCTGTCCCTCCATGAAGACAGGACTGCAAAGGTCCAAACAGATGTATAAAGGACTGAAGTTCTCGGTTGAGACGTTAATATGGTATTTTATGAGTGGCAAAAAAGCCTAGGGAAACAACTTTAATTAATTTACGAATTTTCCGCATAATCTGGCGTCTTCTTCCTGGCATAATTGTATCTTAGTGGGACATCCCGCATCAAGCTCAAACCCAATGCACTCGGCACTTTTTCTTCCGATAATTTACTATTTTTTTTTCCGCACCTATCAGATGCCCTGACTGTATTTTCTATGGCATACGTTATAAAAAAATAGAGGATAAACCTTTTCCCGTGGTCAAAAAACTTGGAATATCTTCACCTTGTAACTTATATTTTCTTGGCTCATACTCCACTCGGCAATAAAGCCGATCAAATACGCACAGACAAGTGACTTGGCCATAGCTAGCAAGCCTTCTATCTCTCTTTTTTTTTTTCTACCATATGTATTTGTATTTTGTTTTATAATAATGCTATAACACAAAAAATATGTTATTCCATCTTTCTCTCTGGGGCTATTCCATAACACAACTGTCCTTTACAACCTTACAAACTTTACAACCCAGTGGAGCCCAAAAAAAAGAAACTACCATCTTATTAACAGCAGCCAGTAGCTTCATGACTACAGGCCAGAAAGTGATGCTTTTTGTCTCACAATAAATTTGGCAAATTACTAGCACACAAAAAATCCAAGGTCTTTGAAATGTTCGAGTTATTTTGCAGCACAACAAACAGGCTTTCTTGGTTAATTTTAAGTTCTCAATAATCAACATTTAATGGAAAAAAGGTATCTCGAAGTTCTTTCACTATATTTAACCTCCATGTATTTGGCAGAATATTGGTTGTTTTGTGTCATTTTTGTACAGTGTTGTATAAAATTTGATAGAAAATGCCAAACAGAAAATATCATAAGTACTCTCTTCATTTCAAAGGGAGGTTTATACTTAGTTCCCATTAAAGTAAGGACAAAAACATACTTTATTTTACCCCCATACTATTTAATGTTATAGAGAAAAAATATTAGTCTATAACCAAGCAGGAGGGGTTTTTCCTGTAATCGGCAGAATCTTGACCGAGGTCGTAGTTTACAGACCGAAACGCAGTCAACGAGGTCTTGTAGCACACGGAACTCCGAGTCTTAAGTCGTTCAAATACGATTAAGGCATCCTCACCATTACAGAAACCGAACTTAGCCAGACTCTGACGTTAAATTAACGAATATGGTATTATATGGTAAAACGAACAAGAACAAACTTAAATGTCTGACGTTTAACTCGTAACGGTCTTTGCAAACTAAGATGAACAGTTTGCATTGCCAACCGAAGGATAGGAGAACGGAGACCGGAAATTATAATTCTTCCAAAAAGTTGCTCATCCAGCGTCATATTACTTTATAAACTCACTTCAAACTCATCAACTTTTTGGCACTACTACTAGCCAATATAAGAACAAAACGGATTCTTAGATGAAAACAGTCAATGATTTTTCCATTTTAGTTCGCAAATTTTTCGCTCATAACAAAACTGGTCTCGAGATGTAATGCTCGTATACCGGTCCTTCTATAGATGGGGAAAATCTAGACCGCGATAGTAACAATATCCCATTTTAGCCAATCCACATTGGTGAATTGGTATCTGTTCCCCAGCCTTTGTGAGACAGGAACGATTAGACAGGCAATTACTAATAAAAATCTATAATGTGACAACTAAACACTACCACGTATTTATAATAAACATGTATAATATCTTCAGTTTAGAAAATATCCGGTGATATATACTAAGCAGCATCAATGGGAGACATAAATATGTTCTCACCTTAGCCCAGATAATATAGCGTGAAAGAGAGAAAAGGCCGGGTATGCGCAAGATTTAGGGGAATCCACACGAACGTCGAAAGTAAATAACTGACAAAAAATCCGCATAACATATGCGAGACGTTTCAACGTGCGCTGCACCGACCGGCTGCGATCCAGCAAAGGGAAATAAGCCGCAGTGGCCATCCGCAACAGAATACGAGTACGAGATTCGTCAAGATTCGAGATCCGTCAGCATCGCGACACGCGCTAACTAACGAAAAAATCACTCAATAGGAATATCTATATACGAACTTCAAAAACGTTTCTCTCCAGTCATTAATCTCAATGGCGCTGCTCCACCACGCCTACGGCTTTTGTAAAGTCGAGAGAACCTCCGTACCGGTGTTTAGCCCGGGACATCATGGTTACTTGGTAAATTTGAAACGAAACCAAGCGATAATGCCTGTGTGAGTTGCCCCGACCGTAGGGTTCATGAGAGGAAAGGGTATCTAAGACTCTATCGTTCGCGAACCGTGTACCTTAGAAGCGTGGCTCGTAATGCCTACTGCGTCGAATAGAATCATACAGTCTATCAACCCGCTACTTGAAGCAGAAAACATACTACATAATCTTCACTGAGCGGCGAAATGAACACCATATCGATAGCTCCGATTAGCCAACTGTGGCATATGCGACAAGAATGATTTGCAGCAGCCGGCGTAGGGAGAAGATCATGGGGATTTATTGAGCTATTCATGTAACGAGCCAAGGTCAGGTACCCGAGCTATGCCTTCCCCTAGTTATCTTCCACGAGCTCGTACACCAGGGCTACGTAGACAGAAACCGGTCCCCCGGTCATTCCCACTATGTCTCTCCCTCAGCAGACCTGGCCCGAATTTACTTGTCACACTCTCCCTGGAACGATTTCCAGAGGCCACACGATCTATACTCCCATTCGCTCCCCTCTAATCCGTTGTGTGGTCGCGCCCTTTCATCTTCCTTATTCTTCAATCTGCCATCTCATCCTCCCTGTTCGCGTGTCCCTTGGAAAAGTTTTCCGTCCCGCCAGTCTGAGAGAAAGGTCGTTTGTGTTGTTTTGGCCCTGAGTACAGCTAAAAAAAATTTGTCCACTCCCACCTTTCTCCCACGACTCTCATCGACCTCACGCAGCACTCACCCCTCCTCCTATGCGGTGTCTTTGAAACGACGATATAGTTCCCACTTCGTGCCCCATTGTTCAAATTTCGCTCTGGACAAAGCGGCGTGGATATGACTTTTTACGGAAGCCCCCCACACAGCCTCTCCTCTCCTTCCCCAATCTCCACTCCCCTCCGCGGAACCCACCTAAGAACACTCCTCCCCTTTCTGCAAAATCGCTTTGTGGCACAAATTACCAGACGTATGCCCGGTCCACGGACGGGAGGTTTCCCTCCGTTAGCGGAACGCATATTGAAGAAAAGCTGAGAGACTATCGTTGGTTGTTAAAGTCTTTCTCCTTACCCACACTATTTGTGCGTCACTTTCTGCGTGACCCCACCGAAGCTATCAACTGCACACCCATGTGCTAATATCTCCCCATCTGATCAGCATTCCTATCGCCCATAGCTGTGATATGGCTTTCTCACCGGTCGTCCAGCACTACAGCACACTCCCCCTGATACTCTACACCTCACAAAACTACGCTAGCCATCGCGCTGTAGGCTCGTCACGCTCATTCATAGCACAACACTGCACATCCATTCTCATGAAACCCAGGAGATCTCTACACTTTATCTATGCTTGTCTCGATTCACAACTCCTCGCAGCTGGGACAAATACCAAATTTCACCAATTGATTGGTCCCTATTTAACTATGGACTTATTGACCGCGGTAAAAGAACTAGATTTTCCCATCTAGACCGGCAGCTACTGAGACCAGATTTTGTTTTGAAGCGGAAAAAATCTGCGAACTAAAATGGAAAATCATGGACTGTTTTCATCTAAGAATCCGTTTTGATCTTATATTGGCTAGTAGTAGTGCCAAAAAGTTGATGAGATTGAAGTGAGTTTATAAAGTAATATGACGCAGGATGAGCAAACTTTTTGGAAGAATTATAATTTCCGGTCTCCGTTCTCCTATCCATCGGTTGGCAATGCCAAACGGTTCATCTTAGTTTGCAAAGACCAGTGACGAGTTAAACGTCAGACATTTAAGTTTGTTCTTGTTCGTTTTACCCATATAATTACCACATTCGTTAATTTAACGTCAGAGACTGGCTAAGTTCGGTTTCTGTAATGGTGAGGATGCCTTAATCGTATTTGAACGACTTAAGACTCGGAGTTCCGTGTGCTACAAGACCTCGCTGACTGCGTTTCGCGTCTGTAAACTTACGACCTCGGTCAAGATTCTGCACGATTACAGGAAAAACCCCTCCTGCTTGAGTTAATAAGAGCTAAAATATTTTTTCTCTAGTAACAATTAAATAGTATGGGGGTAAAATAAAAGTATGTTGTGGTCCTTACTTTAATGGGAACTAAGTATAAACCTCCCTTTGAAATGAAGAGAGTACTTATGATATTTTCTGTTTGGCAATTTCTATCAAATTTATATACAACACTGTACAAAAATGACACAAAAACAACCACATATTCTGCCAAAAACATGGAGCGTTAAATATAGTGAAAGAAACTTCGAGATAACCTTTTTCCCATTAAATGTTGCTTATGGAGAACTTAAAATTAACCAAGAAAGCCTGTTTGTTGAGCTGCAAAATAACTCGATACATTTCAAAGACCTTGGATTTTTTGTGTGCAAGTAATTTGCCAAATTTATTGTGAGACAAAAAGCATCACTTTCTGGCCGTATGATAGTCAGGAAGCTACTGGCTGCCTGTTAATAAGATGGTAGGTTTCTTTTTTGTGGGCTCCACTGGGTTGTAAAGTTTGTAAGGTTGTAAAGACAGTTGTGTATGGAATAAGCCCAGAGAAGAGAAGATGAAAACATATTTTGTTATGCATTATTATAAACAAAATACAAATACAATATGGTAGAGATAGAAGGCTTGCTAGCTATGGCAATCACTTTCATGTGGTATACTTTAGGCGAGTGGAGTATACCAAGAAAATATAAGTGTACAAGTGAGATATTCCAAGTTTACCACGAGAAAGGTTTACTAGCTATTTTATACTATGCCATAGAAAGTACAGTCAGCGGCATCTGATGGCGTGCGGAAAAAAAAATAGAAAATTATGCGGAAGAAAAAGTGCCGAGTGCATTGGGTTTGAGCTTGATGCGGGATGTCCCACTAAGATACAATTATGCCAGGAAGAAGACGCCAGATTATGCGGAAAATTCGTAAAATTAATTAAAGTTGTGTTCCCTAGGCTTTTTTGCCAACGCATAAAATACCACATTAACGTCTCAACCGAGAACTTCAGTCCTTTATACATCATGTTTGGACCTTGTGCAGTCCTGACTTCATGGAGGGACAGGTATTTCTTCGTATCAATCGCGGGGTTTTTCCATAGTTTGTTCTGAAGCTTAAGTAAAACCAGGCATTAAAGTAGAAAGTCAACAAAGTATCGGACGAGGAAAACTCGGTAGCAGGGCACCAGTTAGGGTCCCAAAACTTAGAACCCCATCATGCTAGAAAATAAATAAAACTCTCCTTCGCGAATTTTTGCTTCTGAGGATGTGTAACGCAGTTGGAGGTCTCGCTCTAGAACTGTGGCCATTTTCCTAGTTTTTAAGACTGCGAAAGGGAGCGAAAAATCCCCACAGGATGCGGAGGATGCGGAAAGTGGGCGATTGTTCAGATTAGTGCGGGATCCTCACCAGCCGCATCCTGGTCAGGATTGCCGTTTACTGTACAGTCCGTGTTCAGAATGGGAAGGGTTGGGGGTGCGATATGGCAGTATCAGTTGAAATGGCACTGGAATCCCCCCCCCCGATGGGAAGGTTGGTTGGAATACGACAAATTTATTTTACCAACAACCACCAGAAATGTTTTTTGTTTTTTTGTTGTTTTTTTTTTTTTTCTGCATTCTGATTGGC
The DNA here is from genome assembly GCA_019787425.1 of Platygyra sinensis. Lineage (NCBI taxonomy): Eukaryota > Metazoa > Cnidaria > Anthozoa > Scleractinia > Merulinidae > Platygyra > Platygyra sinensis. Next base: position 11,314 of record JAHPZR010014461.1, on the reverse strand, counting down.
TGTTTTTTTTCTATCGGAATGGTATAGATAATACAATTATAATCCATTCAAATATTTCACCTGCACACGATTGGTCTTACTTAAACTCATCACATGGACCCAATATTCTCCAGCTTTAAAAACTGGATGAATCTCAGAGATTGCTATACCTTCCCAGAAAATTATAAAACAAATGATCAAGCGCACCCGGCGCACGGGCTGGGCGCGCTGCGCACCCAAAATGGCAATGTTTTCTGTCAGCGGTGTTTCAGCGCTTCGAATTTCAAAAGTGCAATGTCGCTCCGCCTCTTGTAGTTTTCGCTATTAATCGATTATTGGTTCATTACTCTAAGAAGCTGATTTATTATCTCTGTGTGACATTTATACAGTTGGTATTGGTCACTCGCTATTGATCTGTGGGTATAGTGGAGAAAAAGCACATGGTCTACCAGTTCCTTACCACTGAAATTATTGAGAGGGGGAGTTCGGCATTTTGCGAATAATTCAAGCTAATAGCAGAATTGGTTCATGCAGTCAGATCAAACGATCTAGTCTTTGATCTTCGAAACTAATACGTATCCGTGGGTACGAGAATTTCCTTTGGCATGTTTTTGTTTTCTTCTTTTGTCGTCGACTGTGCGGTTAACCGAAACTGAAGGGATAAGTCCTATGTTCGTCCTTCTTGATGCAACTTGAGCCGTTCAAAGTAAAATTTTCGTAACTCCTATCCATTTTTTTCCAGAGGAATTACAAAACGATAGATACCTCAGATAATTATTTGTATATAATTGGAATCAAAATATGTCAATCCTTATAAGAATAGGAAAAAAAAATAATTTATCCTGGCCAAGCAATGGAGGAATTACAATTCTATCAGCGTCAGGGCAAGCTTACATCGACCATACTGTAATCCATAGAAGATCATATGTAAGAAAGGTACCCATGGTCAGGTGTCAATCGATACTCTCGATTGATACCCTTGACCGACATCCCAATGGATACTTGGTTGACGCTCTATTGACACTTAATCAACACTCGGTCAATAATTGATCAACAGGTGGTTGATAGTCACCCGAGTGTCAACCGTCTCATATGCATTGATCAAAAATTACCAGTAGTCGACTCCCGACTGACTAACGACCGAGATGTCGATCGAGTGTCAACTGAGGTGTCATTGAGGTGTCAGTCAAGTACCGATCAATGGACATTCCAATGTGGAAGCCTTTAGTACAAATGATCCCACAATGAGTATTTGTCACATTCAAAAATAATTTGCTGATTTAGTCAGATTTTCATAAGGCTGCCTACATCTGACAACAGAGGCTAAACTAAATG
>JAHPZR010014460.1:20000-24049 GCA_019787425.1 Platygyra sinensis | reverse complement strand
CTTTTTAAATAACTAAAACTTTGAAATCTTTTATAGCAGCTATACCGTTGCAGTAAAAAGCTGAATAAGATTAAAACCTAAATGTAATGGCTCAATTTTAAAATTACTGAGTACCGTTAAATCCCTCGATTGTTGATGTTTTGGGCGGAACTGACTCAGCCTGACATGGCTCTTTTGAGTATCATACGTAGACCGGATGATAAGCATTTTCCTTTTCAAACCACCTTGTCGCTACCACATTTGCACTGCTCCACGTTTTTACTCCCCCGCTTATAGAGACAATTTGCTAACAGATTAGGCCGAAACCACTGCCCAAGAATACGAAACGTCAACTTCTGGTTGACGTACGTCGATGTAGAGATGCGGAATAAGGACTATGCTGCATAATTTCAACCAAATCACTTAACCAAACGGTAACAAACAAGCTGAATGGTTACAAAGGCATCGGGAGTTTTTTACGGTTTATTTCCCTTTGGTAATATTTAAGTATTTCACTTTTTCTTTTCTTGCTTGGTATGACAAACAAAATATTTAGGGCGCGACCTCCTGTGAAAAATGTGTGAAATAATCGCTTCCCTTGAATAATCGCCTTCCCTCGAATAATCGCCCCCTTTGGTGCGACAATCGAAATAATCGGCCGGCTATTATTCGAGGAAATACGGTAAGTAAATTTGATCAACTTAAAAATCCTCTTTATAACACAACACAACATGAAGTGCTCTTCAGAAACACGATTGGAGCAACCAAAAAGGTCGAGAGACCGAAAAGAGAACGGCGAATATGTACAAATGCCACGAACCGTAGGAGTCGTGTATGCCTGTCAGCCCCATTTTCCTGATAAATTAGAGATTTTCCAGATCCTGTGGGCAAATTGACGAACATATCGTCCTTCTCGACGACAGTTCCCCGAATAGCAAGCTTCTCAATCTGGTAATCATTTAGGTCAGCAATTTTAAACTTGAAAGACGCCAGATGGAAAGGATCTTCATGTCGCCATTGTCGAAGTTGGTTTCTGATTTTTGGTGGTGATCTGACTTTCCCTTACCTTTCCCACCACGCGATGGAGAGGAAAAAAGGTGATCGCTTATTGGAAAAGTCTCAAAGACCGAATTTGCTGCGAAAACGTTCGTGAAAATGAAACGGAAGCCGCGATTGGCTAATTTGTCAAAGGAATAGGATGTGAGCAGCCGGTTCTTTGGGGGCAGCGTTAAGTGACATCACAAAAAACAGCTGCAAAGGAGACTACAAGCTGATAGGTCATTTCATTTTGTTGAGCTACTCACGAACGAAATACGAAACCCTAATTGGTGAAACAAATAGGCAACGGATAGGACAAGAATTGAAGCTGAAGGGCAATGTTGGAAAAAGTGAATACAACGATGAATAGAACACAGCCATCGAGCTGCGACTGGAATCCTACAGCAGAAAAAATCGGCAAAACGTTTGCCTACTGCCTGATTTTTATTGTTTCGCTGGCTGGGAACACGATCGTCGGGATAATTGTCTACAAGACGAAAACCATGAGAAAACCCATCAACTTTTTAATCGTAAATATGGCTATGTCCGACCTCCTTTTCCCCATTTTTTTGCTTCCTTTCATGATACAATTGCTCTATATAGACTCCTGGCTGATCGGTGGTCCTCTTGTCCAGGCCCTATGTAAGCTGGTTTACTTCTTACCAGATGTTTCTACTGCAGTGTCTATTCAGAGCCTGGTTCTAATAACAGTGGGTCGATTTGGAGCTGTGGTGTTTCCCCTCCGTCCTGCACTCATCAGTTCAAAGCGGTGCGCGTTCCTCATTCTCGCCACTTGGATCGTCGCGATGGCTCTTCATGTCCCATATCTTGTCGTCTTCAAACTTGCTAAATATCAGGGACGACTGATTTGCGGCTCGCATTGGAAAGAAGTCTTAGGAAAGAACGCTTATGAGAATTTTTTCTTGTTTGCTTTTGTGACATTCGCTCTTATGCCTTTTGTTTTGATAGCCATACTTTACATTATCATCTTTTTAAAGCTCAAGTCACAAAGGAGTCCAGGCGAGCAATCCGTCAACGCTGGAGAACAACGACAGCAAAGAGAACGAAATGTGTTAAAGATGGCCATTGCTATTGTGTTAGGGTTTGCAGTTTGCTGGCTGCCTTTCGCTATCGGCTGGCTGGTTTATTTATCGGCTGGTGCATGGGAAATACAGTCATGCAGCTTCCGATACTCTTCCACTGTTGCTGTTTTAATGGCTCAAGCAAATTGTGCCATTAATCCTTGCATCTGTTTCATTTTCAGTCGAAATTATCGCGAAGGGCTAAAGACTCTCTTATGTTAAAAGACCTTTAAGCAGCTTGGGAATTGATCACTTCAGTCATTCTTCAGCCGACCTGAAACGTTTAAAAAACGTTAATTTAAAACTGCTTTGTATTTTATTCAATGTACACTACATCTTAAAGAACTTTGCAGAACGGTTTTAACCATTCTTTTTAGTTATTCTGTAAACTCAATTTGAAGAGTATTTTTCCGCTTTATTAGTTCGCTGTCTTGTAAATGGTGTAAACAATAGTTATCAGTTCAATATCTATTTCAACGCTGCTATGTAATATAAAAAGTGTATAAAAGTCAGTGTGTATTTGATTCAATGGACGCTTGATAAACTTGATAGAACAGTTGTTTATATATGTCTTCATTTGTAGATATTTGTAGCTATCTATAGTCTACAATTTTCTTTATTAGAGAGCAATAAAGCGCGTGAAAATATCAATTAAGTCTTGAATAGTGAAGTCTGATTTTCTTTCCACAGTCATTCTATGTAAGTCTCGCTTTCTCTCCCTCAGCTTATCGCCACTGTTCTCTTTCTTCGACTCGACATTATTTTGATATGCTGCGCATGCATTGGTTCAACCAACGTTATTTAGTTTACAGCAAGCTGTCATGTTCAACAGCCATATCTGAATCAAATTTTCAATACAATCAGCCTTACAAGGCAAATGCAATCAGTTACATACTACATACTAGACCCTTTCCTGGGATGATAATCCTGTGTATTTGGAAAAACATCTTGGGTTTGCCCTCGGATGAACACATCCTGTATTTGTCAGTGCTTCTGAAGCTGTCCTGCTGGTGATTGCCGGTTTTTCTTTTGTTAGCAGAGCTCTAAGATGCAAATTACTTGTCGCTTTTTGTCGTATCGTTTTAAAATTTCTCTTTCTATTCAGAGGTTTTACTTAAGTAAATTTGTCCAGAGTTGGAAAGAGATGCTATTTCATGTCTCTGTCTGATTTTATTTTAGAATTATTCTTTCTATTTCCCGCCATATGGATGTTTTTAATGGTAGTTTGATATTATTCCATGTCATGTTCTACTCAGGCCTTTCATGAATTAGTGAGAAGACTGCCAGGACACTTCTATCAATCATTTGCACGTTCAGAGCTCGGAGGTTTTCTCTTCACGCACAAACCTCTTCCTTCATGCGATTCTCACTATGTGATGATTTTCACTATGCTAACAATAACAGCAATTATCAACCACACAGTCGATCCTCAGAGCACCAAGTTTTCATAGACGGTTATAATCTCCGCCTCTTTGCCACAAGGTGCATGTAAAATAACTTGGGACTTCTCACCTGTCACTAAATTGAACAATAATACATCAAACATGCATCGAGTTAAAATATATCCCTGCTAGTAATAGTAATAAAAATAATAACTGTTTATTCACCAATCTATACAAAAAGTGAAAAGGAGATAAAAGAGGTTATTTACAACTGTCTGCTAATCCCATAAAACTCTAAATGCAACACAAAACTCAAACTGGGATATTACTGAGTGAAAGAAAAAAAATTACTCGAAAGAAAAAGCCAGAAGGAAAGGCATAAAACACCTTTAATGTTACCTAGCGAACCTGAGAGAACAGAGAAGAACAGAACACAGAAGACCATAGAATGTAGAAAGGTTCCAGTCTGAACTGGTGTTGCAATCTTGTAGCTAGAACGGCTTTCACATACATGTTTACAATTAACAATTAAATTAAACAAATTAAAGCAATTCAAATGATTTCTTCT
>JAHPZR010014460.1:0-15000 GCA_019787425.1 Platygyra sinensis | reverse complement strand
TCCATTATTTTCAGCAAGTTTGAGGCCGAAGAGATATGGGGAATGAATAGCCATAGCGACGATCCAAGTGGCGAGAATGAGGAACGGACACCGCTTTGAACTAATGAGGGGAGGACGGAGGGGATATACCACAGCTCCAAATCGACCCACTGCTATCAAAACCAGGCTCTGAATAGACACTGCAGTGGAAACATCCGATAAGAAGTAAACCAGCTTACATAAAGCCTCGCCAAGAAGACCACCGATCAGCCAGGAGTCTATATAGAGCATTTGTATCTCGGGAGGAAACAAAAAAATGGGAAAAAGGAGATCGGACATAGCCATGTTTACGATTAAAAAGTTGATGGGTTTTCTCATGGTTTTCGTCTTGTAGACAATTATCCCGACGATCGTGTTCCCAGCCAGCGAAACACTAAAAATCAGGCAGTAGGCAAACGTTTTCCCGATTTTTTCTGCTGTAGGATTCCAGTCGCAGCTCGATGGCAGTGTTCCATTCATCGTTGTATTCATTTTTTCCAACATTGCCCTTCAGCCTCAATTCTTGTCCTATCCGTTGGCTATTTGTTACACCAATTAGGGTTTCGTATTTCATTCGTAAGTAGTTCAACAAAATGAAATGACCTATCAGCTTGTAGTCTCCTTTGCAGCTGTTTTTTGTGATGTCACTTAACGCTGCCCCCAAAGAACCGGCGTGCTCACATCCTATTCCTTTGACAAATTAGCCAATCGCGGCTTCCGTTTCATTTTAAGAACGTTTCGCTGCAAATTCGCTCTTTGAGACTTGTCCAATCAGAGATCACCTTTTTTTCTTTCCATCGCGTGGTGGGGAAGTTAAGGGAAAGTCAGATGTCCCCAAAAATCAGAAATCATCGGCGACAATGGCGACTTGAAGAGGCTTTCCATTTCGCGTCTTCCAAGTTTAAAATTGCTGACCTAAATGATTACCAGAAGCTTGCTATTCGGAGAACTGTCGTCAAAAAGGACGATATCTTCGTTAATTTGCCCACAGGATCTGGAAAATCTTTAATTTATCAGCAAAATGGGGCTGACTGGCAAACACGACTCCTACGGTTTTTGGCAATTGTAGATTTGCCGTTTTCTTTTCGGTTTCCCGACCGTCTTTTTTGGCTGGTCGCTTCAATCGCGTTTTTGAAGGATACTTCATGTTGTGTTATAAGAGGATTTTTAAGTTGATCAAATGAAACATGAAATCTCCTGAAATTAAATTAAATGGCTGATTGTTAATTTGATAAAAAGTTTTCTTTGCACTTTCATATCAGTGTTTTGTGGATTTGTGATAGGGTCATGCAAATGTATGGCTGGCAGAAAAAAAAATGTACCTTAATAATCTCGCAGTTAGAGTTTTCAGTTATATACAAAGCAGGTGTCTGAAGGGAAAAAAACATTTAAGGGACGGACCATTAGAAAATTAGATGGGGGGGGGGGGGGAGGGGAATTTTCAGCGTGCACGAATTTTTTTTTCGCTCACGGCTTGTGCAGAATTTTTTTTTTAGGTGAAACCCTCTGCAGGAATTTTTTTTTCAGACAAATATTGCTTTTTAAAAACGTCATAGACAGGCCAACACAAACTCCCCTATGTGGTTTTACGGTAGTGGCACGTAAGCCTCTAAAGTTTTGTTCTGGCGAGTTTGTCTTTGAGCGATTTACCTTTCTGAAAAGTTAATAGACAGGCCAACACAAACTCTCCTATGTGGACTTACGATAGCGACACGTAAACCTTAACAGTTTTGCTCAGACGAGTATGTCCTAGAGCGAAGATAGTCTGGCTGCCAATGAAAACCAAACTTTGTGGTTCTTAATGTTTGTTAAAAGTACCAGTGGCAGTGTTGCTGTTTATATTGTTGACTAGTTTATGTTGGTAAGAGTTAAAGTTTTAACGCTACCACTACATGTAAATGCACTTTTTCATTTTATTATAGAATCATTATTCAAGGCGATAAGAACAACAATCTAATCTTATTGTGGGCAGAAATAATTTTATAGCATATTTACAAAGATACCAAATTCTAATAATTATATCTTTTTACTATAAATTTTATATGTTGAACAGTTAAATATCGAAACTGTTTATGGAATACACAGGGTACACTGTATGTTGCAGGTAGACTCGCTGCCAATGAAAACCATACTTCGTGGTTCTTAATTTTTGTTAGAAGTACCGATGGCAATGTTAATGTTGCTGTTTATGTGGTTGACAGTTTTAAAGTTTTAACACCTACAGCTACGTGTGAATGCACTTTTTTTATTGCATTATAGAATTCTTATTCAAGGCACGGGCTCCTGTTCAAGGGGATAAGATTCATCCTCTAATTTTTATTCTCAGCATAACGAATTTTATAGCATATAATATTTACAAAGATACCAATTTCTAATATTAATTTATTAGAAATTTTATTTTATTATTTCCATTAATACAGTATACAGTGTATGTTGTAGCATAACGAGCCAGACGTTCTTAGCAACTAAAAACAGACCTTGGATCCCGTGGAGATGAAAAGCTTCTAGCTCTACATCTCCACGGGATACCAGTGGCTTGTAACATTCCAGTGTAATCATATCCTCGACAGTGATCGTTTGTGTTCCACAAAACGCGTCATATGTCCAGACACTTTGAAAATCAGTTTATGTTTAATATGCAGTCAGAAATTCTCAAAAATTATTGCAACGAGATTATCAAAAACCTCTCAAGAGGTTACGCTCACGATTACGATGCGTGATAGAAATCACGAGCTCATAATCTAATTGTTTTCAAGTAATGGAGGGGGGCGTAAGGGGGGCCTGAAAACCGCAAAACCGCACAGAAATACGCCAAAAAACCGCAAACCGCATCAATTTTTTTTTTCCCGAATACCGAAACCGCACATCCTCTTCGCTTTCATTTGCGACCTCGACGACCTCAGTGGCCATTGTCGCGCATTGAATCACATCGACGAGAACACGAGGCTGTACAGCTGTACGATTGGCCAAAACGGTTAATCACATTAAGTATTAACTGGAAAAGGCCATAATTGCAAACCACAGATTTAAATTGTAAACTGATATAATAAACCCTGATGCGTTGTAAAACAAAGCATTTATCTCGCGCTGCAAAACAACCGGATGCCGACTGTTCTAAAGAGTGTCATCACCGCAAACACTTTTTTACACTGAAAACCGCGACCTAAAGGTTGTAATTACCGCAAACCGCTTAGTGTTTGGAAACCGCAATACCGCGATTTAAAATAAGAATTACCGCAAAACCGCACCAAAAATAACGCAAAACCGCATCACCGCAAACCCTTACGCCCCCCTCAGTAATGCGAAGCGATTCTGGAAACTACACGAAGGAAAAATCCCTAACACGAGTTTGTTACATATCCAGAAGTACTCAGCAACTGTACTGCATGGACTTCAGACTGGGTGAACCAGAACCCACCACAGCATGTTCCTATAATGCCACGCACGACGAAAAAAAACTTTGACAATTTTGTTACATATCTTGAAGCACTCAGCAACTGCATTGCATGGACTTCAGCCTGGGTGAACCAGAAAGGATATGTAATATGTTCCTATAATGTCACGCACGACGGAAAAATCACTATGACGATTTTGTTACATATCTCGAATTACTCGTGGACTTCAGCCTGGGTGAACCTGAAAGGATATGTAACATGTTCCTATAATGTACGTCACGCACGTCGGAAAAATAACTTTGACGATTTTGTTACATATCTTGAAGCACTCATCAGCAACTGTGTTGCATGGTCTTCAGCCTGGGTGAACCAGAAAATATCCTCTAACCCTCGGCAACGTCAAAATACTACGTGGACGTTTGTGTGGGCAAACCAGAGAGTATTTATAATATGTACCTATGCGGATTTTCTACGTGTCCGAAATAATTGTCTTTTAGAAAACTAGTGTACGATGGACTCAGTATAGGGTCTAACTCACAAATGAAAGTAGTGACTTTTGGTACCTATCTAGTCCCCATACAATCTAAAAGCATGACAATTCGTGTAAGTTATGATATAAATAAAAGATTAATCTGATGATATACACTCTTTTTTTTAATAAGAACAAACTTAATAAGAACATTGAGGCTGAAATCGCTCGAAAAATAAGAACAATTTAAGAACAATCTGAGGCTGAAATTTTTTTCACCAAACAAACAGACCGCGACGACAGTGTGAAGCCAACGTTTCTTTTCAAAATTCAGGGTCTTTACTATACAGTCTTCCAGATATATTCATCACTCTTAAACTTCATTATCACACTTTTCGTGTGTAAACAGTAACAGATTACATGTATGAGTATAAACACTGAACACTACATGTACTGATAAGTACAGGTTCTTTGTCCATCACTGTATGATGCATGTGAAAGGTATGGTTTAGGTACCCTGCAGGTCAGGGTCCCTACAGTGAAGTACTGTACAGTACGGTATAACCACATTTGGAGCCATTAGAGAACACAGAATTTTAAGAACAAAATAGGAACATTTTGAGGCTGAAATGGCCGAAAAAATAAGAACATTGAGCCTGAGCTAAATTTTACTGGTTCTTAATAAAAAAAAGAGTGTAACTTGGTACCTTCATCTTCATCCTGATTCGATGCTCTACGAGGTTGGTCATGGCTAGCGCTAGCTGAAGACACTTTCTGGTTCTCTCTGTCGTTCTCAGGTGATTGAATTCATGTATAAGCCAATCGCGGTTGTCGGTTTTGTTTGGTTTTCAACAACTGTTTAATGGTTTCAGCAACAACGGATCCAAACGTATACATGCATCCAGGGGCAGCTTCTTTGTTGTTCTTCCCGCGAGGAAAATTCGACTGAAAACTGGATCAATTTCGCACAAATGCGTCAGGAGAAACACCATATCTTCTAATTCGGGAGACAAATCTCGTTTTCTAACCGGTTTGAAATGACCGATGACGGGTTCATTCGAAGTCAATTAGTCTCTATTATATGTAAGCGAACAATAAAGACTTGTTGTTTTTCTTATGTCTGTAAGTGCTCTCTGGCATACTGATACAGTTTTAGGCTACATAGCTTAATTGAGACTATATAACCTTAATTTATTCTAGTGCATGATTACTTCGTGTTTGCTGCACTCTTCAAACCTTTACTCAGATTTTCTTGCCTCTTTCATGCTCTAACCTGGTTTAGTCTTTTTTCAAATTTGGCATCTTCCCGACATTGCTTAAGGTGGCTGAAAACAGTTTCCACTACTTTCCAAGACTCACAGTTTGATGGGTCATTACAACCACTCTATACCGGTTGATGCCAAAGTCATGGTATCAACAAACTACCCAATCATCGGGGAACAAGTTGCTGTTATTTATGTCGCACAATAGGTTACCATAGCAACAATATGACCTGCTAAAAACACCCTTAATTTTAGCTTTAAGCGCTTATAACTCAAAAACGAGCTCGGTGACTCCCATTTTCTATTATCGAATTGTAATCAGCATGGTAAGATGCAACTTTTTGCAAAGCTTAAAAAAATTCTACGAAGGGGGTTCAGAGCCACCTTAAATTTTCGGAAACTTAAGGTGGCTCTGAACCCCCTTCGTAGAATTTTTTTAAACTTTGCAAAAAGTTGCATCTTATCATGCTGATTACAATTCGATAATAAAAAATGGGGGTCACCAAGTTCGTTTTTGAGTTATAAGCGCTTAAAGCTGAAATTAAGGGTGTTTTTAGCAGGTCATATTGTTGCTATGGTAGCCTATTGTGCCACAAAAATAACAGTAACTTGTTCCCCGATGATTGGGTAGTTTGTTGATACCATGACTTTGGCATCAACCGGTATAGTATCAAGACCCATCAAACTGTGAGTCTTGGAAAGTACTGGAAACTATTTTCAGTCACCTTAAATGTGTCTTTTCAGTAAGAATCGGGAGCATGCCCTCTTAAAATCTTTAAATGTAAGTCTTCTACTAAAATGACAGTACATACTTTTGAAATTAATAAGATTAGTGTTAAAGAATTTCAAACTCGGCTAGCGCTAAAATAAGCGATGCTTTTTTTGAAGCGGGACTGCACAAAAATGGTAGGTAGAACTCTTAAACAGCATGAAAGATCAAAATGAATATTTATTGTCTAACGTAACATTGTTAAGTTCACTTTCAAATCGTGCTTAATACATAAACCAACTTTACTAAACTTAAAAGTTATTAACTTAAACTTTGAAAAATCTAAATTCAAATCTAAAGCTTTATAGAATATACAGCGGGTAAAAAGAAAACAGCAAATGAAGGAAATCGAATAACGAATGCAGGAAATTTTATTGGCAAAAAGCATTAGCGATGTATGGAGTGAAAGCGATTTTCATAGGACGTCATTGTTCTTTCATTTCGGTTTCAATTCTCCTTCAGTTGATGTACGCTTTCTCCTTATCAATTGCTCACTGGTTAATTAACGAGGTTTCAGCAAATTGCGTCGGAGATTGATTTAAAATTTTATTTTCTATATGACATTAACAAAGGATTTACTACTATAACAGCTGACATTATTGTCTTCCGTGCAAGAATTCTGATAAATATATTATCTCGGTTGCAAAAGATCCGTCGAACGATTCTAAATTAAATTGAGGCCGAAAGTAAAAACGCCAAAGGTTTTGATTTCTGAATATCCGACTGGAGTTTCCTCCTCAAGAATACGTGCGCTGTGCTTCTGTTATTATTTTCACTTTGCCAATCCTTATTTATCTTACTTCAGTCGTCTTACCGCGAAAATGTGGAGGGAAGGGAGTGGGCTAAAGACACCTACCCGTCTGCAATCCCTTCCCTGCGCTGTCTAAATTCTGAATATTTCAGTTTTTAACAAGATCCGTAGTTTGAAAATCAGAGAACCTAAATAGCTCTTTTCGCGGTTATTTTTTTCTCATTTGCATTACAATGTAATCCAACGTGGATGCGAGACAATTTCATCCTTCCTAAAAATGCGGAAATTGATGCTTCTTACACTGATTACCAAGAATTAGACTCAAGTAATTTCTTAAAATTCGCTCTTAATTTAACAGAAAGTTTTCTAATTTCCTAACTTGCCTTGAATTTCCGTAGTTCATTTGCTTAATAAAAATAAAAACACTTTTCTTTGATGTTTTGGGAATGTAAAAAGAACCATGCATTTTACTAAAATTCAAATCTCCCAGTGCTCAAGAGCATCTTAAGAAATTTTTAAGACCTTTGCGAAAATTTTCACTTGAAATAAAACAGATGCAGGGGTTTATTGCGCAATTTGCGCGAGCCATTGTTGCGACTACAGTAAGAAGATGTTGAACACCACAAGACGACTTTATGGTTTGGTCCCACTTAAAAAAACTGACTAAGATTATAATACTGTAGGGCAGCCAGCATACAGCAAATCCTGACACAACAGCAACGGCCATCTTAAGCACATTTCGTTCCCTCCGTAGGCGTTGCCGTTCAGCATTGATCGATCCAGTACCTGGGATCTTCTGTGATTTGAGCTTTACATAGATGATAACGTAAAGTAGGGTTATCAACACTAAAGGGGTATAAAGTAATACCACAAAAATTGCTACAAAGTAGTTTTGTAATGAAGAGGATTCTCCGAAGACGTCGTTCCACTTCATGCTACACACAAACCCTCCTGGATGTTCGACCAGTTTGAAGGCGATTAGATCTGGGGAGAAGACTGCACCAGCGACGATCCAGGTGGCGAGAATGAAGAACGGGCACAGCTTTGAACTGATGAGTGGGGGACGCAGGGGATATACCACAGCTCCAAATCGATCCACGGCTATCAGAACCAGACTCTGAATAGACACACAGAGAGAGATATCTTGGAAGAAGGGCACCAGCTTACATAAGGCCTGACCAAGTGGACCAGTTATCATCCAGTAGCGAACATACAAACTTGATAGAAGACGCGGAAATAGGAAAATTGGATACAGCAGATCAGAGATGGCCATGTTTACGATTAAAAAGTTGATAGGTTTTCTCATACTTTCCGTCCTGTAGACAATGATTCCGATGAATGTGTTCCCAGTCAGCGAAGCAACCATCAAGACGCAATAGGCAAAAGTTAGTCCGATTTTTTCTGCTCTCGAATGATGGCAACCCGATGGCTGTGTTCCATTTAGCGTTGTATTCAGCCAAGTTGCCGACATCCTTGTTTTTCAGTTATTCACACTTTTTGCCCAGTTGTTCTGATGAGTTTTCCGGAAAAATCTTTTGAACGGCTGTCAGCTGCACCGATCATTCAGCGTTATTTAGGCCAGTTTTTTTTTAGCAGAATATATATTTTTCATCTGAGTTTGTTCAGTTTGTTAACCACTATATTTTACAATATTCTTCTTAGACATGAAGGCGGCTGGACCAATCACTTGGCTTGAAATTTTGATTTCTCGCTTTTGAATTGTTATTATGTTGTATTTAAAGAAGATGTCTGCAGCATGGAACGTGATGTTTGAGTACCTCACGTGATAACATCGTAGAAATGATTGACAGAAGCTTCCTGTTCATAAATGTGCCCCCCGCACCCGGGTCCCCGCACAGCCCTTTAAGGACGTTCGCGCTAATTGTTTCTGCGCATCCTTACTGCGCACGCAAATTCACATGCCACGTCATCCATGAGCGCGCGCGCTAAGTCATAAAATAAACAAATGATAAGGCAGATGGCCATTGCTAGAGCTTTGACTGGATTTGACGATCTTGGACGTTCGGTCACCCCAATTTTTCTTTCGATGGATCATTTTCTCTACTGATTTTCTACGTTTAGGGAAAAAATGAAAAAAATCTATCGACTAGAAGTTTAAATTTTTGGCAAAATGCACCATCGAATTCCGTTCTTAGTAGCTCTTCGTGCATCTGTGCGGCGGTCTCAAATGCCTCTTAAAGGGTTAAATTTTGTGAAAACGTCAGTAGGATTGGGAATTATTTACGCAACAGACCCACTTCTACAAAATATGACTAAGATCGTTTGCCTCCGTTGACTCACCTTCGATATTTTTAACTATAAACCCCTGTAGACCGTGCTCAATGATATGCGACAATTTTTAGAAATCAGTATAGTTTACCACACGCTTTATCTCTGAAACGAAGACGGTGACCCCCAAATTTTTTTGCATTTCTGGCACAAGTAACTCATTATCTGCCTGCAGAAAAAAATTTGACAGAAAAATTTCGCGCGAACGTCCTTAAGCGTCATATATATGTTTTTCTTTTCTGAGAAAACTAGGATAACAAAAAGCTCGCCGCCTTTGACGGTATAACATCTGATAAAACACTAACATATCACAAACTAGTTATCTAAAACTCAATATTGCAGAGAATATAATTTCAATTAGCCTGTTTTCCCAAAAAAGCTACTGTCACGTGAATTTTCAACGTAAAACATTACTTTGAAGTAGAAACACACAGTTTTAAGTTTGGAAAACATGTTTCGGATGGCGGTGTCAAGGATTGAAAAGCAATTCTCTAAGCACAAATTTCTGGATGTTTCTGACCCATAAGTGTGATTTCTTATCGGATGATAAATGTTCACGAACACGTGTAGCAAGAGGTCGGTTTGTCTCGCCGACAAAACAGGCGCTACAGCCTGCTCGACCAAATTTATAAACAACACGGGATCGTGATAATTTTAGAAATGGAATCTTTGGCACTAAATAAGTTCGTGAACATTTAACATCTGATAAGACTTGCACATCTTTAAGAACATTTTGTGGGTCAGAAACATCGAGAGCTTTGTGCACAGAGAATTGCTGAAAAGAAATAGAACCTCTTAAGTTCGAGGAAACACTCTTTAAAAACATGCTTGCCACAAAAAGGTCAAGTCAGGTGATCAAAAAACTAACACCACAATTCTCTCTGTATAATTTTATCAAAAGGCAGAAAGATTAACCGCTACAGGTGGAATATTTTTTTAAAATAATGTTTGACATAAAGCTTGAAATCAGCTCCGGCCCTTCGTGTCCACATCTCTCCAACGTACTAAAATGGGTTAAATGTTGATCAGTCCGTAGTCCCAAAAAATTTGTAGACAAAGGACATGTGCGTGTGTTTTTTGTGGTCGGATTCATGCACTCAAATGACCGTTAATAAACCCAACAAATTAAACATTTATGGTTTCATAGATTCACAGAATTAAGGGGTTTTTTCTTCATGAATTTTCAAATTTACCTATGCGAACTGATACCGTTAAAAATTAAACAGGATAACGAGAAATTCTCCGCAGAGCAGGGATATATTCTAACAAGATGTATGTTCGATATATTCGGTTGAATTTAGTGACAGCTGAGAAGTCATATAAGTTATTTTACATGCAGCTTGTGATAAAGAGACGGAGATGATAACCGTCCATCAAAACATGGTGTTTTTTAAGACCGCTTGGTCTGAGGGTCTGCTGTGCGATTAATAACTGCTGTTATTGTCAACATAGTGAAAATCGCATGCAGTACGAAGTTCGTGCCTGAACGGAAAACATCCGAGCACTGAACCCGCTGTAAGTGATTGACAAAAGTTTCCTGTTTAGGGTTCTCACTCATTCAACAAAGGCCTGATTAGAATATTAAGCTACGATGTAAAACATCCATATGGCGCAAAATAGAAAGAATAATTCTAAAATAAAATACAGAAGACAAAGAGAAACTCGCAATTTGTTTTTCAGAACCTAGTGTAATAAAAACAAATACAATAACTAGGGGTGGCGAATGGTACCCGGAAAATTCAAGGTCTCGGAAATTTGTGCTGCGATCTAAAACGTGATCATCTAAAACGTGTTTTGTAAACTTAAAACTGTGTGTTTTCAACTCAAAGTTATTTCATGTCTGCTGCTACTTCGCAAAACCTTACTTATTTTACTGTTCTAGTTTTTCCTAAACTTTCTCTGCTTGCCTGAATTTATTTGCTTTATGTTTTTTTTTTTCATTTTAACTCTAACATAGCTCATTCAATGAGAACTTTGATCACTAACAGTTTAATCAGCAATTTCGTGCTTCTCTCAATGAAAATTTCTCATCATTTGTTTTGTTAACGCCAACCCTGTAAACCCTTGTCATTTTAAGTAAAATCGCATTCTTATTTAAATTCAACATCCCCATTCAAGAAGACCGCAAATTTTATTGATAATACACACATTGCACCTGGTTAGAATTAGCCGCAGTTAATGGGTTTTGCGCGCATGTGCTTTGTTTTGGCGGAGGAAGCTGAAAAGAAATAGAACCTCTAAAGTTCGAGGAAACACCTTTTAAAAACATACTTTCCACAAAAAAGTCAAGTCAGGGATCAAATAACTGGCACGCCACAATTCTCTTTGAATAAGTTAATCAAAAGGCAGAAAGTTTAACCGCTACAGATGGAATATTATTTTTAAATAATGTTTGAAATAAAGTTTGAAATCAGCTCCGGCGCCTCGTGTCCGCATCTCTCCCACGAACTAAAACGGGTTAAGTGTTGATCAGTCCGTAGTAGTCCCAAAAAATATGTGGAAAAAGGACTGTGCGTGTGTATTTTTTGCGATCATTCATGCACTGAAATGGCCGTTAAAAACCCAACAACCAGTGTGGTTATGTTTTCACAGACTCACAAAATGAAGGTTTATTTTTCGTTAATTTTCAAATTTACCTATGCGAGCTGATACTGTTAAAAATTAACCAGGATTTGGAGAAATTCTCCGATTCTGAATTAGCGAAAGTTTTATTTATCGGATTCTAACAAGATGCATGTATTATTCTTGACTTTATAGTGACAGCTGAGAAGTCATATAAGTTATTTTACATGCAGCTTGTCGGGCAAAGAGGTGGAGATGATAACCGTCCATCAAAACCTGGTGTTTTTCAAGACCGCTTGGTCTGAGGGTCTGCTGTGCGATTAATAACTGCTGTTATTGTCAACATAGTGAAAATTGCATGCACGTTCGTGCCTGAACGGAAAACATCCGAGCACTGAACCTGCTGAAAGTGATTGACAGAAGTTTCCTGTTTAGGGTTCTCATTCAACGAAGGCCTGATATATGGCGGGAAACAGAAAGAATAATTCTCAAATAAAATACAGAAAAAAGAGGAATTCGCAATTTGTTTTTCAGAACCTAGTGTTATAAAACAAATACAATAACTAGCAAGACTGCTCCATAAACAATTGAAACCGGCACACGTGTCTGATGAGCCCAATTCAACACTGAAAGGGCAAAACCAGCAGGTCAAGCCTTAGACATGCAAGTTAGTCTCCTGGACTGCCCAGTATATAAAGGATTGCATGTGAATGGTAAATAATCGAAAGAATGATTGTCTTGACATGGAATAGTATCAGTAAACGACTCGTAATTTGCATCTTAGAGCTCTGCCAACAAAACAAAAACGATAGCCAGCAGGACTGCTTTAGAAACAGTTTGCAATCATATATATGGTGAATTCATCTGAGGGTAAACCCAGGCTGTTTTTCTCAGATATGCAGGTTTAAAATCCCAGGAAAGGGATTAGTATGTAGTATGTAAATGATTGCATGTTGAGGCTAATTGTGTTGAGAATTAGATTTAGACTTGGGTTGATAAACATGACAGCTTGCTGTAAACTAAATAAAGTTTTATGTACCAATGCAGCTTAAAAAATAATGTCGAGTCTAAGAAAGAGAACAGTGGCGATAAAAATGGATAGAAAGTGAGCCTTACATAGAATGGCTGTGGAAAGATAATCATACTTCAATCTATTTCAACACTTTATTGATATTTTCACGCGCTTTATTGCTCTCTAATAAATAAAATTGTAGACTATAGATAGCTACAAATATCTACAAATGAAGACATATATAAACAACTGTTCTATCAAGTTTATCAAGCGTCCATTGAATCAAATACACACTTTTATACACTTTTTATATTAAATAGCAGCGTTGAAATAGATATTGAACTGATAAATATTGTTTACACCATTTACAAGACAGCGAACTAATAAAGCGAAAAAATACTCTTCAAATTGAGTTTACAGAATAACTAAAAAGAATGGTTAAAACCGTTCTGCAAAGTTTCTTTAAGATGTAGTGTACATTGAATGAAATACAAAGCAGTTTTAAATTAACGTTTTTTAAACGTTTCAGGTCGGCTGAAGAATGACTGAAGTTTGACCAAGCGTGATCAATTCCCAAGCTGCTTAAAGGTCTTTTAACTTAAGAGAGTCTTTAGCCCTTCGCGATAATTTCGACTGAAAATGAAACAGATGCAAGGATTTATGGCACAATTTGCGCGAGCCATATAACGAGCAACAGTGAAAAAGTATCGGAAGCTGCATGACTGTATTTCCCATGCACTCAAAAACATGATAAACCAGCCGATAGCGAAAGGCAGCCAGCAAACTGCAAACCCTAACACAATAGCAATGGCCATCTTTAACACATTTCGTTCTCTTTGCTGTCGTTGTTCTCCAGCGTTGACGGATTGCTCGCCTGGACTCCTTTGTGACTTGAGCTTTAAAAAGATGATAATGTAAAGTATGGCTATCAAAACAAAAGGCATAAGAAGGATTGTCACAAAAGCAAACAAGAAAAAATTCTCATAAGCGTTCTTTCCAAAGACTTCTTTCCAATGCGAGTCGCAAATCAGTCGTCCCTGATATTCAGCAAGTTTGAAGACGACAAGATATGGGAAATGAAGAGCCATCGCGATGATCCAAGTGGCGAGAATGAGGAACGGGCACAGCTTTGAACTGATGAGTGGAGGACGGAGGGGAAACACCACAGCTCCAAATCGACCCACTGCTATCAGAACCAGGCTCTGAATAGACACTGCAGTGGAAACATCTGGTAAGAAGACAACAGCTTACATAAGGCTTGGCCAAGAGGACCACCGATCAGCCAGGAGTCTATATAGAACAATTGTATCAGTGAAGGAAACAAAAAAATGGGAAGAAGGAGATCGGACATGGCCATATTTACGATTAAAAAGTTGATGGGTTTTCTCATGGTTTTCGTCTTGTAGACAATTATCCCGACGATCGTGTTCCCAGCCAGCGAAACAAAAAAATCAGGCAGTAGGCAAACGTTTTCCCGATTTTTTCTGCTTTAGGATTCCAGTCGCAGCTCGATGGCTGTGTTCCATTCATCGTTGTATTCACTTTTTCCAACATTGCCTTTCAGCTTCAATTCTTGTCCTATCCGTTGCCTATTTGTTACAACAATTAGGGTTTCGTATTTCATTCGTGAGTAGCTCAACAAAATGAAATAACCTATCAGCTTGTAGTCTCCTTTGCAGCTGTTTTTTGTGATGTCACGCTAACGCTGCCTCCAAAGAAACGGCTGCTCACATCCTATTCTTTGACAAATTAGGCAATCGCGGCTTCCGTTTCATTTTCAAGAACGTTTCGCAGCAAATTCGCTCTTTGAGACTTGTCCAATCAGAGATCACTTTTTTCTCTCCATCGCGTGGTGGGAAAGGTAAGGGAAAGTCAGATCACACCAAAAATCAGAAATCAACGGCGACAATGGCGACATGAAAAGATCTTTCCATCTAGCGTCTTCCAAGTTTAAAATTGCTGACCTAAATGATTACCAGAAGCTTGCTATTCGGAGAACTGTCGTCGAGAAGGGGGATATCTTCGCAAGCACTTCCTGTGTGCAATAATGCGGTACTGTGTACCAGATCCATTGTGAGAAGTGTAACAAGGAGTACGTCGGCGAAACGGCCCGCTCTCTGGAAATCAGAGTGAAAGAACACCAATCAAGAAGTTCATCAGATATTTATGAACATTGTCGCATGGAGGGCCACTCTGTGGACCCAAATAAGACAAAAGTACTATCAACCGAAGTTAACACCTTCAAACGCAGGATAAAAGAAGCTATTCAAATTAAACTTACGAAACCGGCGTTAAACAGAGACAATGGTTACGAATTAGCAGCTATCTATGACACAATTCTAACCCCCCAAGAGGCGTTAAAACCCCTTTTAAAAAACGGACGAAGTATCTCACAAGTTTTAACTTTTACTGGTCCGAGTTTGTAAAACTTTTTAACTTTCATTTGTTCATCATATTTGATCAAAATTTGGTG
>JAHPZR010014458.1:50000-53472 GCA_019787425.1 Platygyra sinensis | reverse complement strand
AAGCACTGCAGCAAAGAGAAAAGAAAAGGAGAAAAAGGAAAGGGAAAAAAAGTTCAAAAATTGAAAAGCCTAAAGCCGTAGGTCACCTACTCATCCAAAAACGATCTCAAAATTTTGATTTCTGCACACACCCGAGCCAAAAGTTCGTAAAACGTGATTTTAGTGGTAAGAAGGGCAATCTGTTGTGTTGCAAATGCATTTTTGACCAGATTGAAAGCTATTTTGGCCGACATCCAGCCTTGAAACCACCAAAATGTCCAAAAAACGCATTTTTGGCAAAAAGCTCTGGGAGTCAATGGGTTAAGATTACTCTACTCAAGTATCATGACTATCAACTTTTCACTAAGACAAAGCAATTGATTTCTAAAGAAACTATTGCATCAAAAATGGAGCAATAACAAGAACAAGTAGCACATGTATGCACAAGCCATTCTGTTTGATATAACAGGTGGGTTCATACCAGCATTGTCAGCAGACCTTAAGTGTACTTGAATCTTACTTCAGATCTGAACAAGTCTAATTTCAACTGAAGTAGCCTACTTTGTAACTGTGGCAACACATTTTTTTCAAAAAAGCTGAAGTTCACTTTCAAGTCACGTTCAACCATCCTTACCAGCTTACGTATTATCAAAACAATTTTAGCGAATCAAATGTCAATCAAAAGCATTTTTTGGGATATCACCACACGCAAGACTTGTACAACACACACATAATATTTAAATTATGACACGCTTGCTCGAAATTCGGCTTCTAACAGGAACTTAATAGAATAGAAAATGAAAAACTCTAATTTCAGTCAGTTTAGAACTACTTTCCATGTGTTCAACAAGAAAGAAAAAAGTGTCCATGTTTGTCCATTTT
The DNA here is from genome assembly GCA_019787425.1 of Platygyra sinensis. NCBI lineage: Eukaryota > Metazoa > Cnidaria > Anthozoa > Scleractinia > Merulinidae > Platygyra > Platygyra sinensis. The sequence goes on along the minus strand of JAHPZR010014458.1, from coordinate 52,611 downwards.
GCCAGAGTAGGAAATCCTGGGCAGCCAATGAATGGTGCTCAAATTATATTCAATTTTTTAGGCCATTTCCTTCAGCTACGATCAATTTTACCTGCCAGCATGACCCCGTCAGCAATACCATAACAAGATACATGCTACCACAGATTCTGTTAGCAATAAGCATGTCATCTTCACAGTCTGCAGCCATGAGTTATTGACAGTTTTGTTGCTTGAAGCATACTTAGAATTCCAAATAGAAAGCTCACAAACATAAGTAAATGTGTGATCTCAAGTTTACTTGAGCTCATAGCATACTTAATGTCTACTTTTTACGCTAGTGCGAACCCACCTAATAAAGAAGCAATTAAAGCATTTAAAGATGTCATCTACACATCTGTCTTCCAAAAAAAGATGATAAAGGCTGCCGCACACTAACTGATTTTTTGTCAGCCAACAAAAAATCTTCACTTGTCGGCTAGTGTGCGGTGAATTCAGACAAGTCTGTGACAAGATTGGGGCTAGTCGGGCCATATCTGACAGTGCTAGATCTCAAAAACGTCTTGTTGGGCCTTGTTGGCTAGTGTGCGGTGGGGCCAAAACAATTTGTTGGGGCTCGCGTGTACCTCAACCAATGAGGAATTGTCATGAGAATCACGTGACCATTTTTCCAACATGGCTGACATCGACTCGGGTCCCAAGCCTAAACGCAGTTAGTCGCGACAAAAAATCGGCTAGTGTGTGCCAAGCTGATGTCCTGACAAATTTTAACCCGAATTGACCCCAACAAAAATCTTTAGCTCTAAACAAAAAATCGGCTAGTGTGCGGCAGCTTTAATGAAGAACCAATCAAACTGCGATAACAATTTAATTAGCCTGCGAAAACAGCTGTCCTTCTTCGCTCCCGGCCCGAGTGGCGTTTTGTGTGAAGGACGTCTGCGATTCACCACCGAAAATTCCATACTGATGACGAAAATCTGTCCCGCATCTGGTCATGAGCGCTGATTGGTTCGATCGGTAATTATGCGTAATTAAGTCCGTAAATATGCAGGACAGTGAAAATACCAACCAAAACAAATCTGGCATCTTGTAATTGTAGCGGTGGTTTGATAAGCCTACACGACTTCGACGGTTTGTGACATCTGTACCGTTCTCTGTTTGGTCTTTTTGTCGCTTCACTATGAAGTTTATGAAGGGCACTTCATGCTGTGTTATAAGGAGGAATTCTAAGAAGAGTTCAGTGAGCCATTAGACCGTGCCATGGCAAATTTTTAGCGATCATAACTCTACATGATTTCCGCTGTTGTGTGTGTGTTACTTCGTGGATTTTGACACCTCCGTAAACAGTGATTAGAACTGTTTCAGAGTACAGAACTGATATCATATTTGCTCTCGTACCTTTTTCTTCAGAGACGCTGTAAGCTATACTTCGAGAAAACTATACACCAGCTTGTCTAGTGAAATTCTATTTTTTTTTGGTCAGCTATCTGATCGAGCTTATGTTTTTCAAGCTCGGATTCAAATGCAACTGTTGACGTGCAAGCCTGTTGAATCTGTCTTTGTTCGGCTTAGTCAAGACCATGGTTTCGATCCTCCATGTGGTTCTCATCAGTTACCGCATTTCTAAAATACTCTGTATGTCTGAATTCGTACATTTGTGGCTTGGCACAAACCTTTCGTGACTGCAAATGGTAATTTATTCAAACTTATAAAGTTCATGCTTACATCATCAGAATGGAATTTTTGGCGGTGAATCGCAGACATCCTTCACGCGAAATGCCACTCGGGCCAGGAGCGAAGAAGGACAGCTGTTCTCGCAGGCTACAATTTGATTTACCACGTAATTTATTCATTTATTCTATAGTAACCTTAATGTAATTCTTCAGTAACCTTGCTTTCTGAAAACAGTTGTAACACAAGTCTTCACAAAAGTGTTTTCTTCCATTTCCATCACCTTGTATTGTTTTCCGGACATATCTTTTAACACAAAATGACAAATTGGCAAAAGGGCACTCCGGTTAGAGTAAATAGTGCTCAGGTTGGCCTAAATATAATTGCTCTCAACAATAGCAAGGTTTCTTTTTACAGATACCTACATCCAACATTAAATCTTCACCATACTGCCATTTCGTCTTGCATTAATTACTTTTGCCATTTCGAGTTCTGAACACGCCGTTGCTGATTTCCGTTTCATAAACAGTTGATGCCATTTTTAACGGTCGCTGCCATCATTGGTAACCAAGGCTTTCAGAATGAACGATGCCATATCTGCTTTAGTTTAGGCCTGGACAAGGTAGAAACTGGTTATAATTTGTTGATGGAGTAAAATGCATTCACCAAATGTTTAATTGTTCATATTCACACTGGTTTGCTTGCGGTTAGCTCTTATTTGATGTTTGGGGCAACTCTACTATTAATGTTTAAGAATGACACGTTTTACAATTAAATTTTGGGTAGATTTGGTGGATCGACCTGGTAGTGTAGTGGTATAAGAGGGATGTCAGGACACAGAGGTTCCAGGTTCGATACTAGGTGGTTACTTGCAAATTTTCCTTTTTCTTTAATTTAGTAGAGAAAAATTCGTTCACAGTTAAAAAATTTTCCAAGTGTCGCGAAAATGGCATCGACCGTTTAC